>PVJX010023973.1:0-28612 GCA_004027295.1 Dolichotis patagonum | reverse complement strand
GCTTATAAACCCTTGTGTTTGTTTTTGTGGGAAAATGATGAGGCTGAATCACTGTAGCAAAAAATAGTAATAACTAGGAACAAACCACAACAGGTAAACTGGACTGTCAACTCCCACATGAAGAAACCAGGCTGGCCTAAAGAACACATGTCACATTGTGAGAGGTTTTGTCTGTCAGAATCCAGAGAGATTTTCCTGCAAAATCAGTTAATTTGTGCTCATTAAAACAGCAAAAACAATCTGTCAACCTGACCCCCTTCACCATCTTTCTGTGAACATTGGGGCTGTCCATAACCTGTTAGGAGACCTGGCCGCCTGACAGATGATTAGAATACTTTAGCAAGATGCTGCTATGAATTGGAATTTTTAAATGTATGCATAAGCCCTTTCTTCCTTCCACCTAGGTATTCAAGGAGCTTCTAAGAATACTGGGATGCTTTTAGAAAGATTACATTAATTAAAGAATATTAGATCAGATGTCCTCATGCATCAAAACAACATGTTTATTTGAATATCTGGGGAACACAAAGCAAAACAGAAGATTAGAAAAAGAACAAAGGCAGCACATTCACAGATGCAGTCAGTCCTAGCTTCACTGCACTATTAATAATACTGCTCTTGTTGAACAGATGCAGAAATATCTGATAATCTATGACAGGTGGGAATTCATTTATTCTAGAATCACCAGAGCAGAGGGTATTCATTACTCAGTGATAAGAAAAGCTGTCTTTGTCAGTACCTCTTCTAGGGTGGTCAGTTTATCTCTGTCATCTGAAGAGAAGATGATCAGTGCTCCCACAAGCACTAATCTGCTGCTGAATTGTCTTCACTGTTAGGTGAGAAACGACCCATGAGGACATGCTTGCTGAGGGTTTTCTTCTCCAACTGGTATGTTTTTGAACTTTTGCTTTATTTTGTGTTGCAAAACCAGCATCCACACCAGATAGCACTCACTAGACCATACTAACACTAGAAAAATAATTGGCATATATATTTTATCATTTGAAGAATCTATAAACACAAATGTTTGTGCACACACACAGAGCAAAACATTTCAGCATATGTGGCAGCAAAATCTATGCTTTACAAGGCTCTCTAAAGAGTACCTTTAGTAAATTCATATTTAGTGAGTACAAAGTAAAAGAATGAGTAAATTAATGAATGGATGATGAACCCAATGTAAGTGATCTGATAGTTTTATACCATATATGGTTTTATTACTTTTATTTCCTAATAGCTTGAAACTTATTGCCCAAATTATTCAGAATCCAGTAACAACTATCTTAGACGTTCTTGTCTTAGCTGTTAACCCTGGGGACTCCTTGGCCACATGTGCTTGGAAGCCAAACACTGGATTTTCTGAAATGACAACAGCAGAGGTGAAAAACCAAGTGGAAAAGGCTACCGAGAATAATAATCTCTCAGGTACAAAAAGAAATAATGCTTAAAATCAAAGATATTAGAGAAGACACATATCAAAGAATAGATGAGCTTTAAAAAAATGATGGAAACAAAAAATGCCCAACAGAGGAAACAAATAGAATCCATGAAACAGATCCAAGCAGAAATCTAAGAGATTAAAACCTCTATTGAGAGGCTGGGGATTTAGCTCAGTGTGATTTAGCTCAGTGACCTAAGTGCCTACCTGGCAAGTGCGAGCTTGTGAGTTTGGTTCCTGGTGGAAAAAAAAAACTCTATCAAAAGTATATGCAACAAATTGAATAGGGAGGACAATTTCAGAACTTGCAGACAGAATTTCACCTAGTGATAGTGAAAAGATATTTTGAAAATAGCAGGAGGCCATGAAAACTCAATCGAACAGCCACAAAATGAAGCAAAGAAGAATAACATAAGATTCACTGGGCTCAGTGAGAAAGCCAGGGATAGCACAACTGCCTTAAAAAAATCTTCAAAGAAATAATGGTAGAAAACTTCCCAAGCATGGATAAAGAATTAAGTATACAAATAAATGAAGCATATAGAACTCCAAAAAAGCTATGACCAAAACAAAACAACACTAAAATATGTAATAATCAAGATTCCATAAATTCAGAACAATAACAGAATATTAAAACTTGTTAGAGAAAAGAAACAGATCACCTATAAAGGAAAGCACATCAAAATCACAGCAGATTTCCAAACACAAATCATCAAGTCAAGAAGAGTTTAGAGTAAAGAATTTTAAGTTTTGAAAGAAAACACTTCCAACCCAGATTGATGCACCCTGCAAAACTATTTTTCAGAATTAATGGAGAAATAGGATACTTCCATGACAAAGAAAAAGCGAGGAAATTCATGACCACCAAACCAACCCTACAAAAAGTACTGAAGGATACAGATTAAAATGATGACAATTTCAAAAACAACAACAGAAAGAAACCACCAGATAGGGCAAGCAATTAAACACAGAGGAAAAGCAGGGAACCAACCGCAGGAAAATACTATGACAAAGATAAATCAATACATACCAGTTATAACCATCAATGTAAATGGCCTTAATTCACCAATAAAAAGAAACAGACTGACAGAAAGGATCAAGAAACAAGAGCCAACAATATGTTGTACATAACAAAACAAATTTAACTCAAAAAGAAATACTGAAAGTCAAAGAATGGAAACAACATTCCATGAAACAGGAACCCAGAAAAAAGCAGGGGTAGCTATTCTGTTTGCAGACAGTGTGAACGTCAAACCAAGAATGATCAAAAGAGATAAAGAAAGTTACTGCGTATTTGTTAGGAGGAAGCTTCAAGAGAAAGAGAAAACAATCATTAATATATATGGACCAAATACAGGAGCCCCCAACTATATAGGACAATTAATAGTAGACATGATAAATCAAGTAAATAATGACACAATTGGGATTGGGAGTGTGAGTGCTTCATCAGCCCTAGGGCGGGCAGCCTGCATACAGTGTAAGGGAGGAAAGAGGCTTGTTTTCCTCTTTGGCTCTTGTTGGCTTTTTCTGTCTTCCACAGTCATGAACTATTACCCTTCTGCCATGTGCCACCCTGCCTTGGAGCCAGTTGATTACAGACTGAAACCTTCACAAAACTGTGCACTAAATAAACCTTTCCTTCCTTAACTTTGAGTGTTGGGTATTTAGTCTCAGCAGTGAAAAAGTAATCAAGGCAGTGGCAAAGAAAAGTAGACTTGAAAAGAGATTGTTTATAATGATCAGAAATTTTCCTATTATGTAAGCTGTGTATTTTTGTATTATGTCAACATTTACATAAGCAAATTCTTAGTTCCTCAAAACCATTCCTTTTTGGGTGTCCCTGATCTTAGTGCTGGTATGTATGAAATTTACTTTAAAATATTTCACCATAGAGACAGTGATCCAAATGGGTGTTTGTTTAAAGTATGATCTTGGGAAATTTACTGTCCTAATAGAAGTTCTCCTTTCTTGGATTGTCAGCAAGCAAGCGAACATCACATCAGAAAGAATACTCTACAATGTTCTTTCTACAGTGCTCCAGTTATGTTGCTCTATGATCTAATATCATCACCTCATCGTGAAATGAATGTCAGAAACATTCTTCATGGTGAAATTAGTGATATTCAAAATCTGAGGATAGTTTAATGATACTTTCCATCCTAGCATAAAGGCAGGACATGAATTTTCACAAACTCAATAGTCTGTGCTCTCAGAGATGCATCTAAACCTTGATATCCAAAGCGGCCTCAAAGTCTGGCCACTGGACTAGGGGAGCTTCACTTTCTGACAGTTACTAAACAGGTAATTGAATCCTGCCTCTAAAATATTGTCCAAGCAGCCTCTCATAAACCTTTGTGTAAGCTTCAATCAGTCACCTAAAAAGAGGGAAGGAATGTCAAAAAAGGTTACAAGACAGGTTGAAGGCATAGTTTTATGCTCACTTATAAAATATATACTAAGTGTCTAACTACGTGGCAGGATTTGGTCTGCAAAGTGCTCTCGTTACAGATTCTGCCCTTCCTGCATAACAACTGACCTTCATCTCCTCAAACTTCTGGAGACCACAAGGGTACTAAGGTATAGTTAGAAATAAGAAGTTCTGATATGCTCTTGACTGTATATAATGATGATGTCCTATATATTTCAAAACTCTAGAAGAAATATCAAATATTATTGTCATAAATAAATGATGTTTGAGGAGATAGTCATGTTTGCCCAGATTTAAGAATCACATACTATATGCATATATTTGTAGGGAGCGGCATGATAGCCTCACTGCTGCCGCCCCATCCCTCCTGTGGGCATTTGGTGCATCTGCCTACATTACCCATGATCCTCTCTGCCTGGCCGGACATGACTGCGACCTATCCGGTCTCTCCACAACGTCTCTGCCTGATGACAATTTCCTGCCCTCACCCTATATAAACCATGTTCACTTCCTCAATAAACGAGACTTGATTGGAACTGCTCAACTTGTCTCCGTCTCTCTTTCCTTTTGCCCTGCCCCCCATCCCCATTCCCTCTCCAAGTGAGACCCACGGACTGATCCGTGGGCCGTATCATATATTAATGTATTATGTGGTATCCCACAGATATGTACAATTTCTGCTTTAATATATTAGTTAAAATAAATGTCTTTTAAAAAATTAAAGCACCTAAGATAGCTACACTGCTCACTACGCTCAAATTGTTTCATACTCAGTTATTGCTTTCACTTTTTACTTACATGAGCTAGAAACCTGAGTCAAATTTCACATTACCTTTTTTTTTCTGAATTGAACTGGTCAGCAAATCCAAACCTGTCTTATATACTTTGGATCCTCTCTTCTTCTTCTCCACTGCTATGCATGTAGATGAGCATTCCGCTATCACATGTAAAACTGCCATAGCGTCCCAATTCTCTCTTTTCTTTCGCATTTCTGCTATTTCACTGTCTAATCAGATCTGTAATCTCTCTCCCTTTTAAATGCACAACAGAGCAGAATTTCTTAAATTGAAGTCCGAGCACTGCCATAGTCCTGCACAAGTTTACTTTCTGGAATCCAGAAAGTCCTCTGAGTCCCTCCCCCCAATTGCCACACACATGCTAATCACAGTCAGTGGCCTTGCCACTGTCCTGTGGTCCCCATGCCTAAAACACATCTTTCCTTCCTATCCTTCAAAGCCTAATGTGAATAGAATCACCCTACTAATCTTCCCGGATCCCTTCAAGCAGGAGTTATCAAGCTTGCTTCTATTATTATGTGTATCTAGTTTGATGAGTGTCATTTTTAGGTGTCACCCATAGTAAATTGTAAGTTTTTGAAGATGTGGATCACAACTTCTTCATTAGATATTCCTTAAAGCAAAAAGATAGTATGTATTCAGTTGAGATCTTTGACGTGTACACTTTACATTCACACTCAGTTTAACTTAGTGGTTTTTTGAATGTCTCATCTAAGAGCAGTAGCACTCAAGAGTATGTGTGTGGCAAGGGAGCACAGCATTCAAATGGAAGTGGATACAAGAATCAGCGGAGTAGTGGTGGAGCAGGGGCCACATATGTCACACTTGCTCAAAATGGTAAATAACATGAAAATCCCTATGATAACATCATGCTTAATGTCAGAAGCCACATACTTCACCACTAAAATAAGGAGCAAGATAATTATATCAAATACATCCTCTTTTACCTCTTCTTACTCAGTGTCATACTGGAAACTCAAACTAGTGAAATAAGATAATTTAAAAGGGAATTCAAATATATATTTGAGGAAGAAATAAAACTGATAAAAGGCTAATATTTTAAAAAGCCAATTGTTTTCCAATACAATAGTAAAGAGCAGTAGGAATTTTAAATTGAGAACGCTACCATCTATAATATCACCAAAAGAAATGAAGCACTTGGGTAAAAATTTAACTAAAAAAATCTAGTAATATATACATGTGGAAAACCACAAAGATTGATAAAAGATATTGAAGAAGTTATAAAACAAAGGGAGAAATATTCCACATTCATGAACTGGAGAGTCAGTGTTGTTGATATGTTTGTTATTTCCAAGTTGATCCACATACTTAGATCAATTCTAACCACAAACAAAGATAGTCATATTTTTTGGATGTTGAAAAACTGACTCTGATTCTAAATAAAGTCCACGTGGTGACGCAAAATACTCAGCATAGCCAACACAGTATTGAAGACAAAGAGCAAAGTTAGAAGGCTGACATTACTGGAATTCAAGACTTACTGTATAGTTACAATAATTGGGGCAGCATGGTATGGGGAGAACACAGACACATGGAAGAGTGTAACAGACTGGATAGTTCAGAAATATGACTATAACAATGGCCAATTTATCTTTGGCAAAGGAATAAAACCTCTTAATGGAGATAGGAGACTTTTTACAACAAATAGTACTAGACAAAATTGTACATCTAGATGTGAACAAAATGAATCTGAACACAAAATTTTATACCCTTCCACAAAAATAAAAAGGAATTAGGTAAAATGAAAAGCAATAAAATTTACTGAAGAAAACATAGGAGGAAATGTAGACTTTCTATGTAGTGATGAGTGTTTAAACACATCAAATATATGACTCGTGAAAGAAAAACTCAATTAAGTGGTAACTTGTTAAAATTAAAAATTTTTTCTTTGCTAAAGACTCCATCAAGAAAATGAAATTAAGGATTAGAGCTTTTGTTTAGTGGTAGAGAACCTTCTGAGCATGTGCAAGGCCCGAGATTTGATCCTCCGTACCAAAACGAAACTAAAAGGAAAGAAAAGAAAGAGATTGGAAGAAAATATTTATGAAACACGTCTCATCAGACAGTTGTCAAAATATATGAAGAACTATTATTATTTAGCAATAAGAAAATAATGCTCTTTGAAAAAAATCCAAGCAGACATCTCATCAAAGAAGACAAATAAGTATATTTAAGCTCTTCAACATAATTTTCATTAGGGAATTAGAAAATAAAACCATGATGAAATAATGAAAAAAATCTATTAGAATGATTATATTAAAAAGATCTGACACTACAAATGCTGATGTAGATGAGGAATGACCAGGAATGCCGGTGAGAATGTAAAATTGCATGGACTGTCTTGGATGACACTCTGGAAATCTCTTGCAAGACTAACTGTACTGTCAACACATGACTAGAAATCACATGGATATTTACTGCACTGATCTGAAAACAGGTTCAAACACCAACCTGTGTGTAAATGCTTATAGCATTTTTATTTCAAAAACCAAGAAACAAAAGCCATCAGATTGTCCTTCAGGAGGGTAATGGATAAACAAACTGTGGTATACCTATACATGGAATGACATTTATCAATAAAAAGAAATAGAATGTCATGCCACAAAAATATTTGAAGGGAATGTAAATACATATTGATAGTCATTCTAAAAACACTGTATACTCTATGAGTAAAATTACTTTGAATATTTGGCTTTCTGGAAAAGGTAAAACTATAGGGACACTGGAGAAAATCTGTAAAATGTTGAAATTGTAAACATGTGACATAATATACTTGTTAAAACCGACCGATCCTTACACAAAGAGTTAACGATTTTGATTGTATTATACATATACACTGGAATTTTGGATTTTGATAGTATTATACATATACTCTGGAATTGAAGAGATAGGTAAGTGGATGGAGTATATATAGTGAGAGCTGGGGTTCTTACTGTTGGAGTGGGGAAGAGGGCAGAGTTATCTGTATAGTAATGGATTAAAGTTGAACATGACAGTATAAACTCAATTTAGTATAACATAATTACAAATACTTATATATTTATAGAAATATTTATAAATACATCTAAGCACATAAGTTAGTATACACACATATATTTCTTTACTCTGTCAACTGAGAGACACCAAAAGAAACTACTCTAGTAGTAATGAGCACAGCTAGCAACGAACTTCTGATTTTTAAAATTCCATTGTCCAGTCCAGGCTGTTTATAAAATAATATTCATTAAATATATTAATTCACAATGTATTATAGGTAGTTAAGTCACAAATATAAAGTTACATGGTGAGTACTTTATCCCAATCTCCTGTTTCATTCTCAGGCTACGCTGAATAAATATAATAAATTTTATTATAGCAGCAAACAATTGCTAGACATTTACTATATTCCAGTAGGGACTATTAACAACTTCTCAGTTGCCTCATTTAACAGGTGAGACATTAAAGTATGATGTGGCCAAGATGTCACATCTAGAAAAGATAGCTTTGGGACCTGGGCTTGGGAAGGCTGCGTGTCACCAAAGATTCCACAGTCTGCCTCAAACCCAGAGAGTGAAATCACCTGGAAAGAACACACAAAACTATTTAAAACTGAGGGCTTTTGTGCTGCAGATGTAAAATGTGTAACCCGTCTCTGCCAGCATTGCCCAGCTCCCGAAGGAGGGGCTTCATCCCTGAAACCAGGGTAAGGAGGAAGCCAGCACTGCCCAGTGTTCCTCAGCCCGTGCATGTTTCCAGGTAAAACATCATGTGAAGTTACTCTCAGGCATCTCAGGAATAATTCACAACTCTGACTCGGGGCTGCTACAGTGTGGCCTATTCCTCTCCACCTGGCACTCCCAGGAGATCCCTAAATTTAGTTCAGGACCTGGAGTGGCACAGAGAAGACACGCAATCCTCTGGAGAGATGCACTGAATAAGGGCTCTTGCCCTTCTGCCAGTGGGGAATGTTATGTCAATACAGTTCCTCCGGGCTCCCTGACCTGATGATGCGCCAAACACCTCCTTCCCTTCAGCAGGCAGAAAAGGAGAATCAAGCATCCTATTTCCTGAGAGTCCTCCCCTGGTTGTGGCCACAGGCGGCCTTCTCCGTTCACCTGCCTCTTGGAAATGTTGTTTCTCTTGCAGCACAGATGAGATAAATACATATCATTTTATCCGCCTATTTAAAAAATAAGAATATCCTTGAAAAACGTTAACATTATTCTCAAACATGAATATTGAAAATGATGTATCTTCATGTTGTCTTTCTATTGAATGATTAATAATGATCTTATCTGTAAAAAAAACACTTCCAAAAATCTACTAGATTCCAATTACTGCACTGTTCAATGAAGAAGAGTCATTAAAATGTAAGGCAGAATTGGGCCTTGTAAGAAGAAACAGAATGTTCCAATAACTTCTATTTAGAGACAGTAACTCAATTTTCTGTTCAGGAAATTAAAAAAAAATCCTTGTGTTTATTTTGATTATAGTGATGAAGGGTACAATACTATAAAGCTTTTATGTAATCCTAGACAAGTCACTTTACCTATCTGTATCTTGGTTTTCTCTTTTATATAAAAGAAATAATAATCAAAATAATAATATCTGTATTCTGGTTCATTAAGAAAATTGAATAGTAACATATAATTAGTAAAAGCAGGATGATTATTATCCATGAGAAAATGAAATTGAGCAAATCTTCCCAAGTAATGAGGCAAATGAATTTCTGACAATATGTACTATGCTCAGGCAAGTTCATTCTATCCTTCCTTTTCATTACTGCCCTTTGTACTGATGACTAATTCTGCATTCCCAAAATCTCTGTCTTGAAATTTATACTTAAATATGAAAATATGTGTTAAGCATATAGGCTTGGATTCCTGTAGACATTTTTTATATTTAGTGTGTTCAAGACTTGCTGAAAGACCTTCCTATTACATTGATAAGTTACTTTTAAAAGTGTTTATTTATAGATAATGTGAGGTATGTTTTGATTTTAAATGTTATATTGTCTAATTCTAATCTATGCCCTAAAAGGAAGAAGGAGGAGTTAGCTACTACTGTTTAAAGGACTCCCCCCTCAGAAATCAATGCTTCAAGGATGGCACTAAATATTTACATTAGCATTATCAAAATCTAAGATCCTGGAGTTATCTTAAGGAATATCAGATTTTGCTTTCATTTAAAAAGTGAATGTGTTCAAGAAACATGACGAGCTAGGAGTTGTTCTACAGGCCCCTCTGCCCTTACACAAACATGGAGGAAGAACCCAACCCCAAGAATCTATTAGCGCTAAAGCTGAAGTCCTGAGGGCCCAACATTCCCTACTCCACAGAGCACCTAGTAACAGCTCAGCTAAAAGCTTGGCTTCCCTTCACTCAGAAAGTCCTAAAATCACTTCCCACGTGCCTTTCTGCAAGGCCTGATGAGGTAGTAGGTACAGAATAAAAATACTGTCTTTGGTGCCTTTTTGCCAATCATGATTAAACATTTGCCAGATTCTGGCCTAAGACTTGGTTTCACAGTAACATTCCATTCATGAGCAAGATTGTAGATAAAACGAAGCATAAGCTATACCCATTTCTGCTCTGTCTGAGGCTACATTTGCCAAATAATCTAGCATCTTCTAATCTGTCAAGTTGGCTTTTGAACTCTTCACATCAATTTTCTAACTGGTAATTGGTTCCCCAATTGACCAGCTGCCTAAATCAGAAATATCCAAACTATCCTAGATTATTTGCTAATCACACATGTATAGTGATTAGTACTGTCTCCAGGGCATATTTTCAACTACATCATTGTAAACTGTATGTTACTTCAGACTCCTGTAATCTTCCTGGAAAACCAGAAATGCTTTCTTTCTTTATATTTTTTAATTTTAAAAAATTTATTAGAACCTTAGATCTTCCTTAGAAATGTGATAACCAACAGTAATCCTTTATGTTTTTATTAGTACCATGTTTTATTAGTACCATATATAAAGTTTACATTCTTTCTTTGGAGTTGGTACATGTATGTAACACATCTTAATTCCTTTTAAATCCCCTTTAGCTGCCTTCTTTCCTACCACCCCCATCTCTTCATCCACTTCCCATTTGAGAAATATCTATCTCCCTACTTCCTAGCTTTTACTTTGCTCTTTATTTATATGAGTTTATAGGGGTTGATCATGTAAGGGTGACTGAATGGTTTTTAAACTTGTACACTTGAGTTTATTCACTAAACATTATGGTGCCAAGGTGCATCCATTTCCTACAAATAACTCTCTTAGTTACTTTTCCCCCATTGCTGAGACAAAATACATGATGCCCCAATTAAGGAAGGAAAGGTTTATTTAGCTCACGTTTTGTGGAGGTTTCAGTCCATAATCAGCTGGGTGGCATGGCAGAAGACAACAGTTCATATCTGCAGAAGACACAAAAACAGTAAGAGCAAAGGGAGGGAGGACAGCAAGCCTCTTTGCCGCCCTTATATTTTATGTTGGCTGCTGCCCGAGGGTGGGTGTAGCACTCACATCATCTCCCTGCCCTCCTACTGTACAGGCTCATTTGTGTTTACAGAGGAGGACTCTGACCCCCTGCTGAGTCACTTTAGGCTTCTAAATTTCTCAAGTTGATACAGTATATCATAACTCAAGTTTATCTTTCTTTATAACACCTACATTATGTATAAATATCTCATTTTCTTTATCTATCCATATCTACTGATGGACATACAAGTGGCTTCTTAGACTTAGCTATCAGTTGTGTTGCTACTGACATGGTATGCCTAACTGTGGTATGATGGCTTTAACGCTTTTGGAAAGACATCTAGAAGAGGAATAACTGGGTCACATGGAATTTATACTTTTAGTTTTTTGAGGAACCTGCATAGTGTTTGTACTAGTTTACACTCCTAGTAATGTAGAAAGGCTCCTTTCCCTCTGTGGAAGCCTCACTAGCATTTGTTGTTACTTGATTTCTTGATGATGGCCACTCTTTCCAGAGTAAGATGGGATCTCAGTGTTCTTTTAATTAGCATTTGTCTGATGCCCAGAAATGTTAAGCATATCTTCATATATTCATTGGCCATTTACAATGGTTCTTCTGAGAAGCATCTATTCTTTTGAGTTGCCTATTTTTGATTGTCTATCATTTGGGAGAGGGAATCTAATATTTTCATATTATTATATATTCTAGATATTAGTCCTCTGAGAAGTAGCTGGTAATTTTTTTTCCTATTCTGTTGGTTATTTCTTTGGAGATAGAGAATTTTTTAATCTTATATAACCCCATTTATTGTTTCTCAGTACTATTTCCCATTCCACTGGAGTTCTGTTAAGAAAATCCTTGCTTATATTTAGACCTCAATAGTTTTAGCCATTTTATTTTCTATCAGATTAAAGGTTTCCATTTCAACATTTAGTTCTTTGATCCATTTTAATTTTAGTTTAGTACATGATGAGAGTCATGGGTCTAGACTAAAGTTTTTGTATGTTGGATAGTCAGTTTTCTTAACACCATTTATTAAAGAAGACATCTTTTGTCTAATGTTTTCAGCACTCAAAGATCAAATAGGTAAAAGTGCTTGATGTTGTTTCTTCATTATCATTTCTTGTCCATTGACCTTCATGCCTGTTTTTATGTCAGTACCATGTTTACCATGCTGTTTTTATCATTGTATCATTATTACTTTGTAACATAATTTCAGTTCTGGAATTGTGATGCCTCCTGCTTTGCTCTTATTCTCCAGGACTGCTTTTGCAATTCTGGTTTCATATAGATTTCAAGGTTGTTCACATAAGTTAATTCTTAAGTATTTAATTTTTCATGGTGCTATTTTGAATGTTATATTTTCCTAATTTCTTTATCATTGTGTTTATTAGCATATAAGAACTATATTCATTTTTGTGTGTTGGTTGGTGTTCTACTACAAGACAATTAATTAATTAATTTATTTATTTATTTATTGTGAGCAGGGTCTCGCTATGCAGTTCAGGCTGGGCTTGAGTTCACTTTGTAGCTGAGGCTGGTCTTGAACTTGCAAATATCATCCTACCTCAGCCTCCTGAGTGCTAGGGTTACAGACATGTGTTACCACACCTGACTGAATTTGTTTACTAATTCTAAGAGTTTCTGGTGGATATTTTTGGGATGATACTATGACATATATATACATATATATATATTTTTTTCTTGTTCAATAACTCTTGCTAACGTTTCAAGTCTATGTTGAACAGTAGTGGTAGGAGTGGACATACTTGTGTCTGATTTTAGAGGGAAAGGTTACAGTTTTTCCCCACTTGATATAATATCAGCAGTAGGTTTGTTATAAATGATATCTATTAGATTGAGATAAGACCCTTATGTAGTATTCTATAGTATTTCATGATAAAACTTCAGGAGTTTTATCATGAAAGGATGTTGGACATTGCCAAATGCTTTTTCTGCATATATTGAGATGACTGTAGATTTTGTCTTTGCTTTTGTTATTGTGATACATTAGGTTGCTGATTTGGATATGTGGAATCCCTAGGATGAAGGTTATGTGGTCATGATGTGTGGCCTTTTTGATGATTTGTTGCACTCTGCCTGTACTTTGGTGAGGATTTCGGCAAGTATATTCATTAGAGAGATTGTTTTATAGTTCACTGTTTTTTGGTTGGATCTTTGTCTGGTTTTGAAATCTGGGTAATTATAGCTCCCTGGAATAAGTTGGGAATACTCTTCGCCTTTCCATTTCAGTAAAGAGCTTGATGAGTATTGGTGTCAAATTTTTCCTGAAGTTTTTGTAGAATTCAGCAGTGAATCCATCCAGAACTGAACTTTTCAGCATTGGTAGTTTGTATTTTTTTAAATACTGCATCCATTTCATTGCCTGTTACTGTTTTGTTTAGGGTTTTAAAATCTTGGTTCAGTATTATAATTCATATGTATATAGAAATCTATCTATATCTTCTGAATTCTCAAGTTTATTGATGCACAAGTTTTTGAAGTAGACACCCATCTAATTATTTTTATTTTAGCAGTGTCCATTGTGATTTCACCTTTTTCATTTCTCTTGCTTCAGATTTTTCTCTCCCTTTATTGGTTAAATTGGATAATTTTTTAAATTTTTTTGAATAACTAGCTCTTTGATTCATTGGCTCTGGTTTTTTTCTTTTTTGCTTTTGCTTAATTTTATTTATTTTTGCACTGATCTTTGTAGTTCTTCTCCTTGTACTAGCTTTGAGTTTCAATTGTTCTTATTTTTCTGGAATTTCGAGGGGCATTGTGGAGTAATTTATTCATATTTGCACTGTTTTAGTGATGTGGGCACTCACATCTATACACTTCCCTCATAGAACTGTACTCATTGTGTTTCATAAACTCTGATATGTTGTACTGGCATTATTGATTAGCTCTAGAAACTGTCTTATTTCTTCCTTGATTTCTTCTGTAACCCATTGTGTATTTGTTTAGTTTCCACACATCTGCATAATTTTGGTGTTTTCCTTTTTTTGATTTCTAGTTTCATTGTGCTATGATCTAATAATGTGTATGGTATTTCACTTCTTTACATTTAATTAAGTTTGCTTTATTGGCTAGTTTCATGGTGTATTTTGGAGAAAGTTCCATGTGTTGCTGAGAAGAATGTGTAGTGGATATAGGTTGTAGGTATTTATTTAATTCTTTTTTTTCAAAGGTTTGGTTCAACTCTGATTTTACTTTGTTGATTATTTTATCTAGTTGATCCATATATTTGTTATAGTGGAGTATTGGGGGGGTCCCTCAGTATAATTATGTTTATGTTTATCTGGTCTTTTCTGCCCAGTAGTACCTGTGTTATGAATTTGGCTGTGTTATTATTTGGTGCATTTATGTTACTAATTGTTATACCTTCCTATTGGATTGTTTCTTTAACTAATATGTAGTGATCTTTGCCTTTTAGACCAGTTTTGGCTAGAAGTCCACTTTGTCTGAATATAGGATAGCTACACCTGCTTTTTAAAGGTTCTTATTGCATGGAATACATGCATTGAATTTTAGTCTGTGAATTTCTTTTTTAGTCAAATGTGATTCTTATGAACAATATACCATTTGATTTTCTTTCTCAATGTATTCTGCCAGTGTAAGTCTTTTGATTGGGAAGTCGAGGCCACTAACACTGAGAGTTATTACTGATAGGTATTGACTTATTCCTGTCATTTTGTACAATTTCCCTGTTGTAGATGCCCTACCTTTCCCTTCTATTTAACTGTTCACCATACCTGGAATACTCATTCTATTAGATATTTTGCCATTGTTAATTTCACTGTCTCTTTCTAGACATCATCAGATGTTTTGGGGGTGTTGGCTTTATGGTCATGAATTTCTTATGTTCTCTCTATTGTAGAAATATTTCTTTTCTCTATTAATCTTAAAAGATAGTTTTCAAGATATATTCATGTGAATTAAAAATTACTTTCTTTTAGGGCGTGAAACAATTCTGACCTTTAACGTTTGTGTTGAGAAGTTTGTTGGAATTCTAATGGGTTTTCCTTTATAATTCACAACTTTGAAGATTCTGTACTTGTGTTGAACATCTGGGATTTTGATGACCATGTGCCTTGAAAGGCTCTTTGCTAATCATCAAAATTTTGGGTGATTATATATACATATATATATATGTATATATACGTATATATGTGTATATATATATATATATACATACAATTCTTTTTCTTTATTTTGAAAGTTTTCTGTTAATGTTTCAATAAATAGGCTTTTTGTGTCACTTGTGTTCTCTTCTGATTTTTCACTAATTCAAATTAATCTTGTATTAGTTTTCTTTGCATCATCTAGGAAGTATTGGATGCATTTTTCATGTCCTTCTGTTGTTTTTAAGTACAGCAGTACTTCAGTTCAGGCATACATTTGTTTGCAAACAATTTGGTTCACAAACAGAAGGGTTTTGGAAAAAATTGCTATTGTTTGCCAACTATGCATTGAGTAACAAACAAAACTGTGTCCATCTTTTCTATGCAAACACAAACTTGACCATTTTTGCTAAGTTGCAGAACAAATAGTTTGTGAACAGAGGTACCGCTGTATACCTCATTAATTGGTCATCAACAACAGCCCTGTCATTCTAGCTCTGGCACTCTGTCCTCACATTGGTCACTTCAACAGTTCACACTTCCAAAAAAATCTGTAATCTGTGGAATTTCTATTTGGAATATTTCTATGGACTCTGTTTTCTATGCTGCTCATTCATATTTTATATCATTTTGTTTACCGTTGCTAACTTTTTATTAGTGTCTTTTTATTAGGCTTTTTTAGTGTCTTTTTATTAGGACTAACTTATATCTTCTGTGTTTGTCAAATGCCTTTATGGTGTTTTTTAATATGCCCTAATATTGTTTGAATAACTTGGGAGTGTGACTTTTGATTCACTCTTCTTTGATCTCATGACTCAACTTTGGGGGAGTTGTGAGGTGTTGGAGGCATTGTGTTGGCTTGTCTTCTCAAATGTAAAAATTGAAGAACAGAGGGGTTGAATAATGAGATCAGTATCACACAGTTTGTAGTTAACAGAACTAAGTTCAAACTGTAGCAGTCAGGTTCCAGAGTCAATATTTCTAACCATCACATTCTCATCTTTTGCAACCTTTTGTATAAATACAAATAAAGATTAACAGAATTTGATATCAGGCACTTTATAATTCCTAACCTCATTCTCACCTGTAAAACGGAGGTAACTCTCTCCCATGATTGTGAAGGGCAAATGAGATACTTCTATAAAGAATTTTGCTCTATGCTTTGCCCATTATGCTGTTATATCCTGCTTTCCTTACCTTTTTATATGCTAGTTTCTAGCACAAGCCTCTTTGGTTTTTCTCAAACATATCTTACAAGTACAAAAGCCCCTATGGATATTTATTTCTATAGACTACTCTCTCTGGAATATTCTATAACATACGCCTATCTCTAACCATCACTAAGTCTTTTCTTAGAGGCCATTTAAGATTCTAGATGATGCCAGTTTTTTCCTATATTCTTGAGACTTCTAATCCTACTGGGTATTGTTAATCTTTTCATGCTACCTCTCACATCTTGGCATATTGTATAACTTATGTATTATGTTTCGTGCCCCACCTCGAGCTAGACTGAGTTACTTGAAAGCAGAGATTTTTATTTGGTTTGTTTGGAGATTTATCCAACTGCCTAAAAGTGGGCTTTGAAGAGCAGAGTGCTCAATGAACATTTGTTTAATAAACATAAAGTCTTTGCTTTACGTATCTTTATATGTGCTGCTCCTTCTTATCCTCTGATCTCAGTTTTTTGTTTCCGTCTTTCGAAGAAGTTGCTCTGGTTCGATCTTAAATGCTCCCCAAAGAGCCATGTGCTGCAGGCTTGGTCACCAGTCTGTGGCACTAGTGGTAAGTAGTGGAAGTTCTTTGAAGTAGGTCCTAGTGAAAGGAAGTGAAGTTATTGGGATGTGATCTTGAAGGAATATTAGAACATGGACCACTTTACTCTTTCGCTATGTTTCCTTGCTATCATGGGGTAAATAGGCCTCTTTCAACATACATTCTTGTCATGATGGTCTGTGTCATCACAGATCCAAAGCAACAGGACAAGCATGCATGGGCTGAACTAACTCTTCAAACTACAAGCCAAAATAAACCAAGTATTGATTTGTCTCAGATCTTTTGTCACAGCAGAAAGCTGAGTAACACAGAAAACTTCTCTGAAAACCTACTCTATTCTCACTTTAAGATGATAATCCTCTCGTGCTATTTTCTTCTGAACAATAAGTACAATTCATCAATGTTTATATTTGTCAACACTTGATTAATGTGTGCTTATCCAGAATGTGATATTACCCATGAGGTCAGGAATTGTTTTGCTCACCATTTTATCCTCAAGCCAAGCACAGTGGCTGATAGGTGACAGGCTTTAAATACAAATGAATAATGAATTTCTAAATAAAAGAATGAGGAACCTGGGTGGGGTTTTTTTTAGCATATGATAGGTGAAGAAGGGTTACATGGACTACCTCAGGAGTATTATTTGCTGCTTTAATTTACTTAGCAAGTTTGCATAGTAGGATGGTCAATTTTACGTCTCTGCTTACTGGGCTACGGGGCTCCCAGGAATACAATTGTACATTTTACTTACATGTTTCCATTGAGCATGTCTTTGGATGAGAGTTAAAAGTTAAATTAGTAAGTAGGGTAAAGCAGATTGCTGTATCTAATGTACCCTTGTCTAACTCATTTGGGGCCCGAAGAAAATTTGAAGTCTAACTTTCATAAGTAAAATTGCAGAAACCCCTCCTGCCTATCTTTGATTTGGTACACTGATTTCTTTTTCATACCTTTGGACTCATACTGAAACATTGCATCTTCCTGGATCTCAAGCCTATTGTCTTTCAGATCAAACTTGCCACGTCAGCTCTCCTGGCCTCCAACTTGTTTGTAAAGATTTAAGAACTTGTCAGTTTCTATTGGCCCATCACATTAGCCAGTTCTTCGTAATCTTTCTCCCCTCACGTGTGTGCACACACAGGAGTGTGTGTTTGTGTGTGTGTGTGCATGCAAATGTGTGTGTGAATGTGTATCCATATCATTCTATTTTTCTTGGAAACCTTAATTAATACTTGACCATAACTTTGGAACAAAGGTAGGTGAAATGATTTTATATCGAGTCACACATTTTCAGTGACACCAAACCAGACATGGAACTAAGTCTTCTGACTCTACAAAGTCCTGTTTTGGTGCTTACTTGCTTATTACACTTTGACATTTAGCAGAATTTGGCCTTGCACTAGTTTTGAGGATAACATATACCTGGCATTGAGAATTTTGGATGGCCTTTATAAAGGTCATGTACTCCATAGCATAAAGATTTCCTTGAGAACACACTCTGAAATCATCTTAAACCAGCTCCTCTGGTCCTGCTTCAGTCTTTCCATGATATATCTCAGTCCTTTCCCCTAAACCCAGGGTTCCAGTTCTTCTTTTTAGAAAATATGACTTTGTTTGCCCTCAAACTGTGGGAGACAGACAAATGGCCAACACCTTTCTAGTCATTACTGTTATTACCTGCAGCCATTAGGTAAGAATGTAAATACATGTGTAATTTAAATTTGGTGATATATAAAGTACAAGCTATACATTGAAGGACCAGGCAAGAAAAGGAAATAACATGTGAGTGCATATTTCAAATTTAATGCTAGATATGTGAAATGTAAAACAGATTATAAGTCAAATCTTTGGATTCTTACTGGTAAGAGCAACAAAAAATTTACCTCCTATGGGAAATCTTATAAACTTCCTCCCCAGTGAAAGCTATCTCTTTTGCTTTTGTGTCCTATCCTCTATGGAAAAGAATAATTTTATTCCAGTTATCAGACTGTTGTGAATATGTATCTACATGTAATTCTTTTTCCTGGACTGCTGGTTTTGTTTTTGCTTTTTTGAAAGTATAGCTGTCTTATCCTTCTAGCTCAAACTCTGCATACAGTACCTACCTTATTCTAATTACTCTGTAAAGTCTGATGTGTATCTCCCAACTCTCCCCATTACCCACTGAACCAGGAAACTTCCTTTTCAAGGAGACTGCAGAGAATAAAATGAAGAGCTATTCATTAGGCAGAACATTTTCTGACATTAAACTGACATAATTTTAACCAAAAATAACTAGACATTTGTTATTTTTTTTTACAGTTTCCTTGGTGATGCTGAAGGAAAGAAGGCACAGCTCTTTAGACCTTGTCCTGAGTAAATGAGAGGAGGAAATTGCCTACCAAGGTACATCTACCCATGCTTATGCTAAAAATTCAGCTAATGCCATTCAAGAAGAAAACTTTTCTGATGAATTTCTGTTGTCCAATTCATGCACAGAGAAATAAAGAACAGCAGCGAGTATAATTAGCAAGCAGTTCTTCCAGCAACAGGATTTACACCTGGACATAAACGTGTTCACTGAGGTTAGGAAGAATATTTGCTAAGGCAAACACTTTTTGAAAATTTGTAAAGCTAATGATCTTGCACTGACAGCATAACCTTGAGCTTGTTGCCAAGCGGAATGACAAGTGTAAACACTTAATGAAGGAAAACAAGCAACAGTAATGGTCCTGCTTGCAACCCCAGGTCAGTGACTCAGTGCTTCTGAGGTCAGTGGAAACACTTTTCTAGTTGCTGATAATTTTTATGCAGTTCGATGTGTTTTATGATCTGACTTGTTATGGATGAACAATGCTTCATCAGTCAGAGCAGGGTGCAGTAATTACCTCTTGTCCTCCAATTTCTTAGCCTCAGAAGTGGAAATAATCAACCATAGGCTGTAGTAGGTGCAATTCATTATTTTGAAATATTGCCAAAAGTCACAGGCAAAATCATTAAACTTGACTCTTGGATCAGGGAAATTTTGGGAATTTATCTTGCCTAGGGTGGGGAACTGGAGCCATATGGTTTTTAGAGGAACACACAGTAAACTTTGCATCAGTTAAGATTACAGTTACTAAATCTGTATTAACTGAGAGGTGACACAGCGAAAGAAATGCAAGGTAGGGCTTTTTGAATCATAAGTGTCCCAGTGGAGTACCAGATACTATTTATATAAGGATGAGAACTTTTCTTTGTTTTAACAAAAATGCCCTTTCGGAAATTATTGAACACTTTATAACTACATGACTTAACCTGGTAATGAAAAGTTATTAAAAGTCTACATTTCCTCTCCCTTTATAATAGCATCCAAGAAAACGAAATACTTAGGAATCAATCCAACAAAGGAAGTAAAAGATTTATACACTAAAAATGATAATATTCTAAAAGAAGAAATGGAAAATAATTTCAGAAAATGGAAAGATATTCCTTGCTCATGGATAGGAAAAACCAAAATTGTGAAAATGGCCATACTCCCAAAATTATTATATAGATTTAATGCAATTCCAATAAAAATACCACAAACATACTTCACAGAACTAGAGAAAACACTCCAAAAATTCATCTGGAACATAAGAGACCTAGAAAAAAAAAAGGTAATCCTGCGCAAAAACAGGCAAGGCAGGAAGCATCATAATCCCTGACTTGAAAGATAAAAATCAGCATGGTACTGACAAAAAATAGACCTGAGGACTAGTGGAACAGATTAGAATATGCAGGAACAACTACAAGCACACCCGGTCTACCTTGTCTTTGACAATTGGGCCAAACATATCACTGGAAGAAAGATAGCCTCTTTGCTAAATGGTGCTGGAAAACTGGTTTTCCACGTCAAAGACTTAAGTAGACCAGTGCCTATCACTATGCATGAAACTAAAGTCAAAGTGGATGGAAGATATAAATATTAAGATAGAAATGCTAAATCTACTGGAAGAGAAAGTAAGTACAAATCTTAAAGATATAGGGGTAGGCAAAGAGTTCATGAGCGCAATGCAAACTGCATAAGAAGTACTTCAAAGAATCAACAACTGGAATCTCATCATATTAAAAAGCTTTTGCCCATCAAAAGAAATCACTAACAAAGTGAAGAGACAACCCACAGAAGGGGAAAAAAATTTTAGCTAACTGACCCTCAGACATAGGACTTTTATCTAGAACATATAAAGAATTGAAAAAACCAGACCCCACAAATTCAAAGACACAAACCAAAAGTAGGTATCTGATATGAAAATATAATTTTCAGATGAAGAAATACAAATAGCAAATAAATATATAAAAAAAATATTCAACATCACTGGTCATTCAAGAAATGCAAATTAAAACAACACAGATTTCATCTCATTCCAGAAATAATGACTGTGGGGAAAAAGAGAACTCTTGATGGAAGTGTACTGGTACAACCACTGTGGAAATCAGTCTGAAGATTCCTCAAAAAACTAAGCTTGGAGATCCATTAGATTCAGCTGTTCCCCTGCTGAGTATTTTCCCAGAAAAATTGAAAACATCACATTACAGCGATGTATGTGCACCCATGTTTACAGCAACACAATTTGTAATAGCCGAGTCTTGGAAACAACCCATATGAACATCGACTGTGGAATGGATACAAAAGATACAGTATTTTTCTACAAGGGAGTACTATTCAGCTATAAATAAGGATAAACTCGAGGCGTTTATAGGTAAATGGATGCAACTTGAGACAATATTCATAAGTGAAATAAGTCAGACATGCATGTGTAAACATTGTATTATTTCCCTAGTGTAAAAAACTGAAACAGTAAATCAGATTCAAAAATGTACAATAGGCATTGTGAAAGTGAAAAGGGAAGAAATTGTTTAAAAGGAAAGAACAACTGGCATGGGGGAAAGGAGAAAATAAAGTGAAAAGATATATATATATATATATATATATATATATATATATATATATATATATTAGATAATTTTACTACTCATCCCTATTAGCTCATCAAAAAGAACAGTCTGTGTGTCATTGTCTCATCATTCTTTCATGCTTATATCTTATGATCTGAGCAATCTTCTTTGTAGATAACAATACACAATATATTAACCATTGTTAGTCTCCTATTATTTGAAATTCTGTATGGTTTTAATTCTTTTTTATTTAAAAAGTCTACCATTTCCAGAAAAAAAGGAAAAGAGAAAGTGCTTGTGTATAAATCATATCCTCTAATCTCAAAAAGGCTAAACAATCACTGTAACCTTCAGATTGCCTTATCACAGAAAAGGCAATAATTCAGTGTCCATAGGAGTGTTAGGAGGATAAAATAAGATTATGTATGTGGAAGTAACTTTGCCAGTGCCTACAGCAAAGTGGTCAATAAATTTTAAGTGAATATGAAATAACAAAAAACATTCATTTGTGCTACAAATTAGACAATTTCCAATATTGCAGTATTTTTCTTTCATTTTTTTCTCTCAACATCTAATTCTTTCCTTGTATTATGGAAACATCTCAGCATATATGTGTGATGAAGCATCTGTTTTTGTTATCATGGATGTCAAATAGGGGAAACACAACCTCTAATTATTTCAGGGAGACACGAACTAGGCACATTCACACATTACATATTTCCCTTACTTATATTTGTTGTTTGTCCTTTCCCTACTGCCATAAGCTTCATAGAGGTGAACAAAAGCATATCGAGTTATGAACGAATAATACCAAAATTTTTAAAAAGTTCAAATCCACTTTGGCTGGTGGACCACAGAGGCCAAGGTGTTCAGGTGAGGTTCTCCTAAGGCATGCGAGGAGAGCCATTAAACACACCAGTGTAAGAAGCATGCCTCCACAGCTTTCTTGATCCTTGTCTGTTTGCCACGGCTGCATTCGCAGATTCTTCCCAGTCTTGTGAGCTACCCAATACTATTTCTATAACTCCACTTATGACTTAAAATAAATTTAGCTTGCATCACTTGTAACTGTGTGACTAATAATGAATCTGTGCTTGTGAGGTGCCTGTAGAAAAGTTATGACTAAAATCAAAGTTAGCGGGGACATTATGACAGATGAAATACTATTTTGATGGGGGTCAAATAAGACTTGAGCTAACCACTTATATACTTAATCTCCAGTTAAACAACTGTAATGAAAATTAACTGCATTAAATCCATGCTTCTCCAGCTCCAATAATAATAAATTCAAAAATCATACAAACATCAATCCTGGTTCATTTGGCAGTTGTCTAAGCCAGATATAATACTAGCCTTTGAAACTGTGATATTTGTGAAGGCAATTATTTTTTTTTCAGCTCTCCAAAGCTCTAACTTTAAAATATTCTGTATTAGTCAGCTTTTCACAGCTGAAACACAATAACTGACACCCACAATTTAAAGAAGGAGAGGTTTAATTTAGATGAAAGTTTCAGGAAATTTTGGTGATAGACTCAGTGGTAGAAACTTCATGGTGGACCAAAGCTCCATAGTTCATGGATTCTGGGAAGCAGAGCAGGGCAGCAGTTCCAGAGAGGAACTGGCTTGGTACCACACATAGTTCCCAAGACCATGGCTCCCAGATTCACTAAGATACACCCAGGAAAACACAGTGCTAAACTACTAGGTGTTTCTTTATCCAAAGAAATTGACAGATTAAGATTAACACTTATAATACCTCCTTCAAAGTGTTAACAGTTCCAATATTTTTAAAAACTTCAAATGTAAGTCTCTTCTGAGGCAAACTCTGGTCTGTGAACCTTTGTAAAAATGAAAAATAAGTTACATAATCTCAGAGCACAATGGCATAGGGTAAACACTCCAATTCCAAAAGGAAGGAATAGGGGAATAAAAAAGAACTGGACCAAAACAAGACAAAAACCCAGAAGTAGGGAGAGGGTAGAGAAAGAAGAATACAAATTAGCAGGGAATGCATTGTGTATATGTACTAATTCTCCAAGATGATTCATAGTTATTATGTATCACAAACATATGCCAACAATAGAAAAAAGTTTAAAAAATAAAATACAACTTTTGGAAAATGGAAAAGTTAGCAGAAATTAGAGAAAATATTTGCAATTTCTAAGAAAAGAATTTTTCTGGACTATATAAATAATATATCATGTGAGAGTAAGAGAAATATCAAAGATGACCCCAAATATCTGCTCTTACAGAATTAAATGTTATGAGCCTACAAGGGGGCAGAGAAAAGGACTAAGGTTGAAGACAGAAAAGACGGGCATGGGTGTAAATGGCCCCATGCATGAAATGAGATGAGCTCAACAAGTGCAGAAAACACAATATGAATCTGGGTAGACATTAAAATGTAGGCGATTAGGTAGAACCAGTAGAGCAGACACGACAGAAGTGGTCAGTGAGGTAGCATGATCAAGAGAGCAGTGGTGCAGAAGGCAAACCGTAAAATCCTTTCAAGGAAAGAGTGAGCAAAGCATCATGTTTTGCTAAAATGGCAGATAAGAAAGCTTGATCAGAATCAGTTTTAGAAGGAATGAGAGAGGAGAAAATAAAAATAGTGAAATTCCAAAACTCTTTAGTGGAGCTTTGGTTGAAAGGACAATAGAAAAGTGATAAAGGGAAAGTAAGGCTATGACAGTAACTTTTTATATTAGGACTTGGTGCAGGTTGTTGACATAACTTAGTGAACAGAGAAAGTCAGGTGTTAAAATTGCCGGATGAAGCCCCTGAAGGTATGAATAAAAAATTAGCCCATAGGTAAAGAGAAAGGCCTGGTGTTTACTGGAGCCTACAAGGGGGCAGTGCATGCGTTTAGATCTAGTGAAGCAGGCTGTTGTGGTGTGAGCTTGTGGAAATTCTCATTGGTCTTCTTTTTTTAATGAAAGATAAAGCAAGGTCATCTGTTAAAAAGTAAGAAAAACTCTAGAGGTTCAAGAGACAGGACAAATTGTGACATTAGTCATCAAGAGGATGGGAGAAATTCTGTACCAGGAAAAATGTTGTCAGATTGGAAGGTATATTTTGGAGATTTACAGGGAGAATAATAAATATATCTTTGTTTGTGTGAGAGTGGGCAAAGAAGAAGCAGAGAGATAGAGTTAAATCAGAATTTTCCAGACAACATGTACAAAGAGAAAAAATAAAAGAAAGAAATTGGGGAAAACTGTCAAATTGGTGTGATATGGAAACTCTGAAGGGAATAGAAACATGACCTCTGAGGAATAGTGTACAAGCAATCATCTGAGTACATGTCTTTGCAAACAGGATCAAAATTTTTGAAATTCAGAAAACAAAGAGAGCAGAGGGGACACTTTAAAATTTGTATCATGGCGATTCTGAGTTAATACTGACATGTGTTAGAGTTTGCCAGAAAAGAAGAATATTTTAAATATTGAAGAAGATGAGATTACTGTTGTAGAGATTAAGGAGCATGGAAACCATGACTCTGGAGATATCATCAACAGGACAGTGAAGTATGAATTTAGGATTAGGAGGAAGAAATTCATCCCAATTTGGTTGGAGAATTTCCTTTTTTTTTCTCTTTTCCTTCTGTGTATGAGAAAACTTCTGAGCTCCAGAGAAATAGGAATGCTTTTCTTGGGACTATACCTCAGGCTTATATAACATACAACTGGGGGTAATACAGTGAGCTAGATGCTAAATCTTCAAGAATGAGGACACATGGAAAACATGGAATTCCAAAAATAGAAAGTAGCTTGGTGTCATTTGGAGTATTTACCAAAGTGTAGAATAGGAAGAAAAATAACTTGAAAACAGCAGAAAAAGTAGAGTTAGTCATTCTCTAGTCTGGGAAGGCATTGTGGGAAATGGAGACTTGAGAAAAAATTCAAGTACAATCAACATGAAACCCAAGAGAGAAAGAATGGAAGGGATTTGTAATTTACTGATGCTTGACTGTAAACATCAAACAGAATAATAATTCAAGTAAGGAATTCAAGAAAATGTAAACATAGTCCAATAGTAGAGAAGTTAAAAAGGGAATCAAAAAATATGTAAGAAAATATTAAGTAAAGCTCAGTGATAAAAGTTATAAAAAGGTTATTGTAGTAAAATACAAGTTACAAAAACTGTCCTCTTAGACAAATAAGACAAAGCAATATGTAAATGATCAGTTACTGTGCAGAAATTTAGAAAATAAATAGATATCTTAAGAAATGACCAGGCACACAAGATAACATAAAGGTAACATTTTTTCTTAATTTAAAAAAGTTTTTCTGTAACTATTGCAATTTTAAGGAAAAACAGGAAGCTCCTTAGTTTCATTAGTTTCATGAATCTGGTGAGAAGTTTAAACTAATATTATTATGTATATAGATTAAAATATCTAAATAAAATATTACAGAACAGAATCCATCACCATGCCTCTAAAATAATTCAATACAAGTAAGTCTGATTTATTCCAGGAGTGCAAAGATGATTTTATATTAGGAAATCTCTTAAAATGATCTGTCTTTGTTTTCCAAAGTTCTTCATATAAATTAACAAATTATTCATTTATGTCTTTCAGGGGGTTAACTTTGATTATTTTGTGCTCCATATTTTACTGCAATTATGTTCTATGAATTTTACTTAGTTTCCTTTTATAGTTCTTTGATACTTGAACTAATGATCTTCCTGCCACAGTAAAAATACTACAGAAATCAATATGGAGAATCTGAAAAAAAATTTCATTCAACCCAGGCATACCTCTTCTGGTATCTTCCCAAAACACTTAAAGTCATAATATTACAGTGATACAGCATACTCATGTTTATTAAGATCACTAGTCACAATAATTAAGTTATAGAAGCAGCCCATATGTGCCATCAACAGATGAATGAATAAAGAAAATATACTAAATATATATACAATGGAGTGTTACTTCAACATAAAAAGAGATTAAATTTGGGTCCACTTTTAGAAAAATTGATGGATCTCAAGACCATAATGGAAAGTAAAATAAATCAGACACAGAAGGATAAATACCACATGGTTTTTTTCAGATGAGAAACTCAAAGTATAAAAAATAAAATAAAAGAGAGCTGATAGGAAACAGAGAGAGACAGAAAAGGGAAAATAGGTGAAGAAAGATAAATAAAGGTGATCACGTTGAGATATGTGTCTGTACCAGTTCTCCAAGATGAATGTAATTATTATGTACACTATTAGAAACTTATACAAAAAAGAGAGAAGAAAGAAAGAATAAAGAAAGAAAGAGAAAGAAAGAAAGAAAAAGAAAGAAAAAAGAAAAAAAGAGAAAGGAAGGAGGAAGGAAAGCTTTTCTTTCATGTATTTTTTTGTTTTGTTTTGGAATTGCTATTATCTGTAAGTCTCTTAGACCAGCTTTCTATATCTTTTATGTATTCTTAGATGGTTTCTATCTATTTATATTGGTTTTCTGTATGTTTCAAAGCATCTCTTCTATACAATCTTTTAGGCTTCAATTATGAATACCACTAGTGACAATTCTTCTGTTTTTCACATATCAAATATTTTAAGTTAAGCATTCCCCATAGAGGAATGAATATTTATTTTTGCCCACATGTAGGTATTATTCTCCACTGGGGCTTCAAATGAGCTTTTGATGCACCTCAAGTAGCAGCATTCCCTTGTGTGTTGGTGACACTTATAGTAGTTTCTGTTCCTGTGGGCCAATTTAAAGTCATCAGTTTCCTATTGGGATGCCAAGAAACACACTACTCTGGTTCTTATCAAGTTCTGAGGAATACCGGTTTCCCCACTTCATGGGTAGAGTGCTCAGCTCACTATAGAACTCCTCTGGCACACATGCCTCAGGGGGTAAAGATGCCAACAGGTCCTCAAAATAATAGTCTGGCAGAATGGTACCACTGGTAGTTAGCTTTGCATATATATAGGGAAAGTATTTGTAGTTAATAGACTGATTATTTTGACATCTTCTTTCTTTTTTTTAAAATTTTATTTTAAAAGAAAAAAGAAAAAAAGCAACCAGACAAAACAGAAAAATGGTAGCAACAATACAGAATTGCAAAGAAAAAAAATAAAAGAATCAAAGACAAACAAAAAACCCCAAAACAACAACAACAACAACAACAATAACAACAAAAAACCACTAAGAAATCACCACTTGATATGTTACATACTCTCATCATTGGAAATAGTTGTTCAAGTTACAAAATTATAGCATACAAACTAGACATTCAAACAATGAGACTGCTAACAGTTCTGCTCAACCATCTAACAAAAACAGTAGTATGGTCATCTATCTTACACACTAAAACTTATGTGCAATTATATCCTTTAGAGCACTTCCTTTTCCTCTCTTTTTTACAGTAGCAATTACACATTTAGGGTTTTATTACTCTTATATTTCTTATTACTTTTTACACTAGAGAAACAATGTGATATTTATAAGTATGATTTTTATTTATTTCACTAATGAGGATGGCCTAAAGTTGACTCCATTCCCCTATGAAGGCCTCAAGATCATCCTTTTTTATAGCTGAGTAGTATTCAATTGTGTAAAAATACCACATCTTTTTCATCCACTCTGCAGTTGATGGGCATCTTGGTTGTTTCCAAGGTTTAGCTATCACAAATTGGGCTGCTATAAACATAGGTGTATATATATCACTGTGATATGAACT
>PVJX010023972.1:0-28715 GCA_004027295.1 Dolichotis patagonum | reverse complement strand
TAACTTTACTAGACACTGGTTGTAACTTGTCAGGAGAGATTTAAGTAGTGTTATTTATACCATAATTTAATATTTTAATAGAGTCTTCCTGAATAATAGGGCAATAATATACTCAGGAAGCTGCAAATTGTTTAATTTATATGGTCACTGTCTTAAAGTCTAGCTAGAGTTAGACCCAGAAAAATAGTTCCTGAAATACTGTTTAGTAGGTTCTATTATTCACAAATATTTATAGAACTCTGACTTTATAATAGGAACTGTGCTAAGCAATGAAGTTAAAAAACTCACAAAAAAACTTTCATTTTGGAGTCGGAAAAGAGAGCTGGTATACTAAGAAAGATATATTGAAGGAGAAATGAAAGCTTTCTAGATACACAATAAATGTTAGACCTTAAGGATAGACAGAAGCAAGCCCACAATTCTTACACATGTACTTAAAAGTCAGAGTTCTGCAAGCCTACTGTGTCCCTCACCTTTGTGTCTCTGTGACAAAATAGTA
This sequence comes from Dolichotis patagonum, assembly GCA_004027295.1. Lineage (NCBI taxonomy): Eukaryota > Metazoa > Chordata > Mammalia > Rodentia > Caviidae > Dolichotis > Dolichotis patagonum. The sequence goes on along the minus strand of PVJX010023972.1, from coordinate 28,216 downwards.
GAGAAAAACAGCACCAAAACATAGCCGCTCACATTGTGATGGTGACCAGAAACAATGAGGCCAGGAGGGATGGGGGTTGGGGACCCTCAAGGACACACCCTGGATGACCTACTTCCTTCCACTAGGCCTCACCTCCTAAAGCAGCGGTGGTGCACACATAGCCCGTGTGCTGCAGTGATAAAGCCCTCTCTGCGTGAGAGCCAAGTTACCCCAACACCCAAGCATCAGATAATAGTTGTTTTTTCTAAACTAAAACCTCAACATTCAGGTTTAATTGCAGTGTTGGCATTTTGCAAAACCTAAGTGAGTTTTGGGTCGCAGTTTGGGTGCTCATCTCTAAAATGTTCACCATCATTATCCTAAAGGTCCCATCACCTCTGTGTAGAGTCACAGGCCTGACCAAGTCTTTTGCCCCTGGGCATATGGGAGAGTGTCCTGATCCAGACTGTTAACATCTTGTTACCAAAGCAGAAGTGGTCCTCCTCTATGTTCTGCTCTCAGAGTAAACCATTTCTAGTGATAGCTGCAGACTTACTGTGTATTGCATTTATGTACTGGGTACAAAATAACAGCTTATTAGCTATTTCTAAAGATTTATAGTTAGCCACTACCTTTTGACATCCCACCACATTGGATGAGATTCTGCTCACTTTTCTGCTAACTTAATGCAATTTACACACACACATGCACACACATTCCCTCTCACACTATCCTCTACCTTCCCTATATAATTATACAAGCCATTCATGTATTTACATTATTTTGACTAGGTAATTATAATTAGTACTCAGATATAATGGCTTGACTTTTCCTGCACATTTTGTGTCAGTGTTTGTCAAGTTTCATCCAGGTGTGGTAGTGCATGCCTGTAACCCCAGAGCTCAGGAGGCTGAGAGAACTGTGAGTTTGAGACCAGCCTAGACTATATAGTGAGTTCAATGGACTGCATAGTAAGACCCTATCTCAGAAAACAAAAGCAAACGAACAGAATTTTTATTTGGTTACTTTGCAGTTTTCCCTGTATAGCCAATGAATTCATTAATATCCAGATTCTACCCCAGTTTGAAAGTTTTTTCTGAAGAGTGAGAGTTCTATAGGCTTAGTGTGTCCACCAACAGTTTTCCTAACAAGTTTCATCTTCCTGAAGAGCTCTCTTCCTGAACCTCTCATTTAGGCTGATAGCTCCCTAGGCCTGTAGGGTAGCTCTTGTGTTGGACTTTCTGTTGCCAAAAACTTGGGATGACTTTTGCTCTGCTTTTGACTTTAATTATCTTTTTCCTGCTTCTACCTCTAGATTAACGGAAGGATAAGTGGACATCTAGAAAATCCTTCCAGAAAGTAAACCACTGTCTTGATTTTCTTTTATAGCCTACTTTCCTTTGCTAAATTTCCCAACAGCTTCCTTAGAAATGGAACAGAATAACCATTTTTTTGAGACCTTGACTCTAAATATTCTACTTTAAAAAAATTTCCCCCTTAGAATATTTTTTTTCAGTTTTAATTTGCTTTTTTACTAGTACATGTTTGCAGGACATAATGATTATATTCCTCATAGGGACTTAGTACACCTTAATTCTTTTTTCATCCTCTTTCCCTCCTCTTCTCCCTTCCATCTCTTGGTTCTTAAAGATCTAGATCTCTATTTGCTATTATCTACTTTTTATTTTGCCCTTTATTTCTATTTTGGGTATCTCATATAAGAGAAACTATGTGATATTTAAGATTGTGTGTTTGATTTATTTCACTTAACATTATAGTCCAAATGTGTGTCTATTTTCCTACAAATGACTCATTTATCCTTCTTTATGACAAAATAATACTCCATTGTATGTCCTTTTACCAATTGTCTTGTTTCCGGTTTAGTCACTAAGAAGTGTAAACCCATTCTTTTTTTTCCTAGGTGGAGTCTTACTATGTTGCCTATGCTGGCCCTGAACTCCTCTGCTTAAGTGATCCCCCTGTCTCAGCCTCTTGAGTAGTTGGAACCATAGGCATACACTACCTTGCTTAGCAGAAGTCATTTAAGTTTTGACTTCCTATTAACTTTTTTTCCTTCCTGCTGAAAGTATGTAAGAGCTTCCTTTTGTGCTTAAAACTTTTTCTTTCTAATTACATCCCTTGGTGAGTCCATTTTTCTAGGCACACAGTGGGTCATTGCATCTGGAAATACAAGTTCATTTCCAGGAAAAATTCTTGCAGTTTTTATTTACTATTCCCTTTCCTCTATTTTTCTGCTCCAACTCTCCAAAATGCCTATTATGCAGATATTGAGCCTCCTGGGTGTATAGTCGTGCCTTATATTACATTTTGGTCAGTGACAGACTGCATATATGACAGCAGTCCCATAAAATTTTACTGATGATGAAAAATTCCAATGGTCTCATGATTTATCTATCAAAACTTGCAGCACAGTGCATTACTCCTGTACTTGTGGTGATTCTGCTAAACAAACCCACTATACAGTGCTCTCAAAGTGTAGCACATGGAATTTTGTACAGTGCGTAATCTGTAATAATAAATGACTGTGATGCCAGTTTATGGACTTACAATGCCATGCTTTTCATTGTGATTTTAGAGTATATTCCTACTTATTTTTAAAAAAGTACTATAAAACAGTATGCTGTTATGACAATCGCAGCCAAATACATTTCAGGCTTACCATTTGGGTGGAAGAAACATTGAGGACCACATTGAGTTATTGACCTATACTCTCTCGGTTTGTGCTGGTGTGCTCTATTATATTTGCACATTGACCAACTCACCCAGTGTGGATTTCTGAATGCATGTCAATGAGCAGAGCATGACTGATAGTTTCTAGGACCACCAAAGCAAAATACCATTGATTGGGTGGCTTAAACAATAAAACATTTTTGGCTTTTTCTTTGTTTGTTCTTGTTTTTATATGTGAATATGGTTTCCAATTTTTTTGTTGCTGTTTCACTTATTCTTAGTTTTTTTCCTACCCATTTTCCCTCATATCTTTTTTTACCACTTTCTCAAAGTTTGCATAATCTTCCTCTGTCCTCCAGCCTTGATTTTATTTTATTTATTTATTTAATTTTATTTTAAAATAAAACCCAATGAAACAAAACATAATAAATCCAATAAAAACAAAGTAGTGAAATTGGTACAGAACTTCAAAGGTGGACAATAGGAAAACAACAATGGCTACTGCAGTATATCTTATCTTCACAATAGTTGTCCATTCTATCAGATATGGCAAAACTGAACCAAATCAAAACAGAATAAAAATAATAATATTGAATAAAGCAAAACAATTAATTGGAACAAAACAGAACAGTGACAACAATGTTGGATTTCAAAAACAAAATAGAGGGCTGGGTGTGGTGGTGGACAGCTATAATCTCAGCACTTGAGAGGCTGAGGCAGGAGGATTATTGTGAATTCAAGACCAGCCTGGACTACAAAATGAACTCAAGGCTAGCCTGAAATATATAGCAAGACCCTGTCTCAAAAAGAAAAAAAGAAAAAAGAAAGAAAAAAAAAGATAGAAGGAAATTCCCCATATTTGCTATGCTGCACACTGTTATCTTCCTTATAGATGCTCAGACCACTGGCCTTATGCCTGAAAAGTCAACCAAACAACACAAGCACTCAGCTGCTCCCTGTATCTCAGCTGCCACCAACTCAGCCTGTCCTCCAAACCAGCCAGTTGCCCACAGGAGGTAGAGGGCAGTTGGTGATTTTCAGCCCATGTGCTGGTAGGCTCACGGAAGGCATTGACTTTTCTCTTCCTGGGCCCCACATGGCTTGCGCCAGCCTTACTTTTAATGCTTCCTCTTTTTATATTTCTCTATTCCTCACTCCCCAACTCTTTTTAACTGATCTCCCCTAAGGGAAATATATCATCATATTGAGGACTTCTTTGCTCTATACAATTTTCTGGTTGATTTTAGATTTTGTTATATAACCATACATCTAGTTCATATGGTTAAAGGTGACAAATTAATAGTTATCACAGTTTGTTTGATGCAATTGTTATTGTCAATTGTATTTTTTCAGCCAAGGGACCTAATTGTTCTAATCAGTTTTTCTCCTGATATACCAAGGCTGAAATTGCCTAAGGGTCATAAACAATACTATAGACCAGTGCCAAGGAACCAGATAATGGGCCAAGCAGGCAATAACTTCTCATCCCCAATAAATTGAAAGGATAGGATTTTGCAACAGAATCAAATCCATTTACACCTAGAAGACATCTTTGAGAAACAGTCATTTCCTAAGGGTTCTAAATACTAGCAATAAAGCTACTATGAACAATTTACAAGTATCAACCAGGAATTAAACTAAAGAAAAAAAAGAAAACAAGAAGATGCTTTTGCAAGATGCAACCCCAGACTTTCAGTTTAACAAAGATAAACCCTTGAGGATAATGAGATGGAACAATTTGAAAGCCACCCACCTAGATTCTCTGATTTGGAAACAGCAGAAGTATCAAAGGAGATGAATGAGGCTCTAGAAAAACATCAAATCAAAAATAATTTCTCAGATAACTGCAGTGATGGTGACCATAATGAAAGACATAGTGACTGTAAAGCAGATACAGATAAAAAAATAGAGAAACTTAGGAAAGTGATGCAAACCATGAAAGCCCAAAATAGGAATGAAATGGAATTCAAACAGATACCAAGGAGATTAAAAATTCCATTGAGCTGCTAGAAAAATGACAGAGTGGTGGGTATCAAGACTCTGCTTCTCCTTGACAAAGTGTCCAGAGTCTAGAAAACAACAGCCTAAAGAGGAACCAGAGTGAGTGGAGGGCACATGGGAACCATGAGGGAACTGATAGAGAAGAAGAAAATAGGATTCCTTGTTACAGAAGAAGTATCCCACTGCCATAGTTGAGAGACCATGCAGTGCATCAAGAGTGGCTGTGTAGCCAACCCAGGAGGTCTCTGTTTTGCCCTCACTGCAAAACAGAGACCTGACCTGGACTGGGGGAATTTTATGCACTCAGAGGCAGCAGTGAGAAGACACGACACTGTTTCTCGAGGGTCCCCCAGAATCAACAGTTGGTCAGTGAGGTACAGTGGAACCCCAGCACAGTCCAGTGGAGGAGCCACAGTGGGAGGGTGAGGGTTAGGGTGAGGGTCACCATTTTATTTCAGAGGACTTGGGGCTTGAACTCCATCAGCAGAACAGCCCCAGGGTCTTTCATTGCCAACATCCTGAAGTGGAATTAGGGACAGGCTGTCTAGTCACAGTAGGCTGCTGGGAGTTGAACAGCAGACTTGGGGGAATTCTGCTGAGAAGAGTAGCTGGAACCACCCAAGCTCTGCTTTGGTAGCTGCCCAGAGACAGTTTTAGCCCTAGATACAAAGGTCTGGAAGCATTCCCCTCTCTGTGACGAGTAGCACAAGCAGGAAAGTTGCCTTGGCCTGTGGCAGGACAATGGAACAACCCATGTCCTGTGTCCAGTGGCACAAGCAACAAATGGCCTTGGCCAGCAGAAAAAGGGCAAATCCCTTTGTCCTGAAACCAAAAGCTCAAGAAAGCAAGTGGCCTCGACTGGAGGTGGAACAATGGCACTCTTACTGCCCTATGAACAACACGTGAGACTAGTCAGTGGTTTGGTGAAGATCAGTCTTGCACCCAGCAGTAATCCTACTGCAGACTTGGTAGGAATACTCAGCACAAATTCTAGCTCTGTTTGGGACACTAGCACAGAACCAGGGGCATCAGAAGAATTTTTTTTCTCATCCTTTCTGTAATTATTACATTATTTTGTTTTCCTTTGTCTTTGTTATTGGGGGGTAGGGAATGGTTTAGGTTCTGACTTTTGTTTTGTTTTTGTCTGTCCTGTTTCTCTCTTTCCTCAATTTTCTTGATTTTCATATGTATGATCATTTTCTCTAGTCTTTCTGGTTTGCCTTGATGTTCTTTTGCATTCTTCTTCATTCTCTCGCTCTTCTGCCCTCTTCCCCAGCTTCCCAAAGCTTGGATGATCATCCTTTGTCCTTCAGCCTTGCTTCTTCTATATTTCTCTTCGGTTATTGCTGTTTTGTCCCCTCTCTTAAATTTCCTTTCCTCACAGGATAAAATCACTTTACCTGCATACATATTCCTGGTTTATATTGGATATTGTGATGAAACTATGATTTTGCTCCTATGGTTAGAGATACCAAATTAGCAGTTACTATAGTTTTTCAGTTTCTAGGCTGTGCTTGATGATATTATTGCTACTACTTTATTTACAAGGCCATATATGTAATCAGTTGTTCACTCTTGTATGAGAACACTGTGATTGTGTGATATAATAAGCATCCACATAGTCCAGTACCAAATGACTGGGTACTGAGCCAAACAGATAACAACATCCCATCCCTAATAAAGTGTGAAGGTAGGATCCACATAGAAACCAAGAGCCAGCTAAAAGATGACACTGTGGAATAGACATTTTCCAGGGCAGCCTCAATACCAGTGACAAAGCTACCTACCCAACATAATAAAAATAAAGAAACAACACAGAAAATGAATTAAAATTTAAAAAATAGAGAATGACAAGATGCAGAAGCAAAATACAACTCAGTCCTCCAGCCCACCTAGGACAAATCAGGTGACAATGTGATAGATAAAATCAGGAGCCAGTAACCTAAATTTTCTCAAATGATAGCAGCAGAAATAAAAAAAACCCCTGATGTATGAGTCTATAGAGGAAATCAGACTAGGAATAAACTCTCAGAGAAAAAAAGAAAGAGATCATGACCATAATGAAGGACTTGGTCAGCAAATCTAGAGTAAACATAGATTAAAAAAAAGAAGTACATAGGAAAATGTTGGAAACCAAGAATGAACATCATTGGAAACAAATGAGACCCATGAAACAGATTCAATGAGATATTCAATAAATTAAAAATTCCACTGAAAGTTTACAAAATTGAATAAAAGAAAGTGAAGACAGAATGTCAGATCTGGAAGACAGGATCATAGTTGGTAATCACAAAAACAAAGATCTCTTAAAAATAGCAAGGGAACATGAAAAAAATCCAACAGGTGCAAGATGATGCAAAAAAGAATATAAGATTGACTGGAGTCAAAGAAAAACTACAGTCAGCACATACACACAAAAAACTGCTCATAGAAGTAAGGGCAGAATACTTCCTAAGCAGGGAAAAAGAATTTGACATAGAGATAGGTAAGACATATAGAAATCCAATCAGCCATGACAAAAATAAATCTACACAAAACTATATACAAATCAAGATTCCAAAAATTTAAGCACAAGAACAGAATATTTAAAGATGTTAGAGAAAAGGAACAAATCACCTATAAAGAAAAGCCCATCAGAAATAAAGCAGACTTCTCAACACAAACACTTAAGTCAAAGAGAGCTTGGAGTGAAGTATTTCAAGTCATTAAAGAAAACAACTTCCAATCCAGATTGATGTACCCTGAAGAACTATTTTTCAGAATAAATGGAGAAATAATATACTTTCATGACAAAGAACAGTGGAAGAAATCCATGACTACCAAACCAGCTCTACAAACTGTTATGAAAAATATTCTAGAAAGGTATTAACAAGATCAAATTCCAAGAACACCAATAGAAAGATGCCACTAAGCAGGGCAAGCCATTATGCAGAGGAGAAAGACAGGAAAATAGCAGCAGGAAAATATGACAAGGATAAGCAAGTACATAACAGTTATAACCATAGTGTAAATGGTCTCAATTTACTAATCAAAAGAAACACAATAGAAGAATGGATCAAGAAGTCATGCTGGCCCAAGGAAAACCAGGAACCTAAGCTCCCCCTCCCCCAGGAACCAACAGAAGTTGCACTGGCCAGGGTAGAACCAGGAACCCATGCCCCCCTCTTTGAACCAGCCAGCATGTGGGCCAGAAAAGCCATTCCTTCACCTGCCCATCCCAATTAAGCAACTGACTGATTTGGAGGAACACAGGCTGAGATAGCAACTAAAGAAACAACTTAATGATTGTATTGCTTGATTGACTTTGCAGGCCTAAAGCTGGTAGCCTGAACAACTATTTAAAGGACAACAAGAGGCATTATGGTAGCCATTGTTAATGTTCTATTACCTTGTTTTGAAGTCCTGTATCATTTCCATCATTCTGTTTTGCTTGATTTTATTCCATTTTATTTGATTTGATTTGATTATGTCTGATGGCATAGGCAGCTATTTTGAAGATAACAAGAGGCATTATGGTGGCCATTGTTGAATTCCTATTATCTGGCTTTGAAGTCTTATGTTACTTTCACTGTCTTCTTTTAATTGGCTTTATTCTGTTGCACTTTGTTTGGTTTTATTCTCTTTAAAATAAAAAAGAGAATGGATCAAGAAACATGATTCAACAATATGCTGCAGGCAAGAAACCAATTTAATTAAAAAAGAAATTCATAGACTGAAAGTCAAAGAATGGAAAACAATGTTTAATGAAACCTGGAAAAAAAGGGTGGCTATTCTATTAGCAGAGAAAGTGAGCTTTAAGCCAACACTAATCAAGAGATAAAGAAGACACAATACACTTGTCAAGGAAAAACTCCAAGAAAAAGAGATAACAATCCTAAGTATATATGCAACAAGTTAAGATGCACCCACTATGTAAAACAACTATTAATGAACATGAAAAATCAAATAAGCACTAACACAATTGTATGGGGGATATTAATACCACATTGTCACAAATAGATTAACTAGACAATCAACAAAGAAATATAAGAACTGAACAAAACCTGTGAACAAATGAACTTAGTAGACGTCTACAGAGTGTTCCACCCCACAAAACCAGAATACATTTTCTTTTCAGCTGCATATGGGATGTTCTACAAAACAGGCCACACACTAGTCCTTACAACATGCTAAAGTAAACGAAAAGAGATTGAAATTATCCTATGTATATTGTAAGACCACAGTGCAAGGAAATTGGAAATCAATGGCAAAACCCCCCAAAAACTCCATTAAAATATGGACATAACTCCTTACTAAACATCAAATGGGTCTCAGATGAAATTAAAGTAAAAATTAGACAGTATCTATAATTAAATGATAATGTAAATACAACAGAATTTATGGGAAGCTTATTACATCACACAATCACAGAATTTATGGGAAGCAATGAAAACAGTCCTAAGAGGAAAACGTATAAGGGCAATTTCTCATATCAGGAAAATAGAACAAGGCAAAATAAACAACTTAATGTTTAACCTCAAACTTCTACAAAAAGAACAAGTCAAGCCCAAAACTCATACAAGGAAGGAAATTCTAAAGTTCAGAGCAAAATTAATGCAATGAAGACTAAGAAAACAAAGAATCAATTAATCAAATACTTGGTTCTTTGAAAGAGTAAATAAAATTGATAAACCCTTAGCCAACCTTTTCAAAAAAAGGAATGAAAAGACTAAAATCCATGCAATCAGGAATGAAAAGGGTGAAATCACAACAGACCCTGTGGCATTACAGAAGATCTCAATACCTACTTTCATAAATTTTACTATAATAAGATGGAAAATGAAGAAATGGACAAATTCCTAGATACATATGAATTACCAAAGTTGAATCAAGAAGATATAAAAATGCTAAATAACCCAATCCAATAAAAATGTAACAGAGAATATATATAGTTAAGAATGAACTATATATATATATATAGTTAAGAATGAACTATATATATATAGTTAAGAATGAACTATATATATATATAGTTAGGAATGAACTATATATATAGTTAAGAATGAACTATATATATATAATGAACTATATGTATATAGCTAACAATGAACTATATATATAGTTAAGAATGAACTATATATATATAGTTAAGAATGAACTATATATATAGTTAAGAATGAACTATATATAGTTAAGAATGAACTATATATATATAGTTAAGAATGAACTATATATATATATAGTTAAGAATGAAATATATATATATATAATGAAAACAGCGAGATCATAATAAATCCTGCAGAAATTCAGATCATGAAATTGAAAATATAATTAAAAACCTACCAAGAAAGAAAAACTCAGGCCCTGACAGATTCACTGCTGAATTATACAAGATTTACAGAAGACCTAAAGATGCTGCTTTTCAAACTCTTTAATGAAATTGAAAGGGAAGCAATACTCCCAAAGTCATCTTTCAAAAGAAAAAAAAAACTGCAAAAGCTTCAATGGCTAAGATGAAAATAATCATATTTAAGTCATTTGTAAAGACAAAAATACTGCTTTATAGGAAAAATCTGTTTTCAACGCAGTACATCTTTAAAAAGTCTACTTCATCGATGCATAAAAACTTCCCACCCTTTTATGTACTACTTACAGTTTTAGGTACATTTCTCTACTTTTTGTCATATATATTCTCTTAAAAATTGGAATGTCTTGAATAAACAAAAATAAAAAATGTGTTAATTGGCAGTGTCTGTATAGATATCAGGGAATAAAAAAGTAGTTTCACAGGGCCAGGGATTTAGTGGTGTAAGTGTCTGCCTGGGTAGCACGAGGTCATGAGTTCAATCCCCAGTACCCCCTCCAAAAAAAAAAAAGTAGTTTCAGTATTTTAATTCTCATAGGCAATGCAGTTTCCCTAAGCGGGAAACTTATAGGGGTGATTTCTCATATCAGGAAAATAGAACAAGGCAAAATAAACAACTTAATAGTGAACCTCAAACTTCTACAAAAAGAAGTCATGAAAAAGGAATAGTATGTGGAAAGTTCACCCAAGATAATTTGTAGAAATTATTTAGTTAAAATAAAACATTTAAAGTGCCTATCTTCTAAGATGTAAGTTCTAGTTTCTAAAGTGAATGTCACCATATTTTCATTTGTTGAATATATGCAACCAAACTCTTTTGAAATATGTACAATACTGGCAAAAATACAGTTCTGCACTACAATGCTGAAGAGGGACAGTTATACATGGAAAAGCTAACTCACACTTCAACAAATTGAACAAATACACAAGGTAGAGTCAACACCTTGGCACAAGGGTGTGTGGTAGAGGCAGTGAAAAACAGAATGGAAGCATGAAAAAGAATGTCTCTTTTAAAGAATGAGTTTTCACTAATATAAGAAAGTTTCTATTACTAGAAGATGCAGGATTCATGGAGAGGGGCAGTAAGTGAATAAATTCACTAATGATGAGAGACCAAAGGTTTATTAGACAACAGACACTATTTTTGTTTTATGCTACCATACTATTTAAGACCTAAACTTTGGAGATTTGGAACCAAATGAATTATATGTTGCTAACAGAATAGTGATGGATTGTCCTTAGTCCTTAAGGTTTCTCAGAAGTACACTATGAATGACAGTATTTTGATGCATGTAGATTTATTTTATTCAAACTACTACATTGTTTTAGGTTACATAGGTGGCTTTGCTTGGGCTGGTACAACAGAATACCATAGACTGAATGGTCTAAACAACAGAAAATTTTCTCCCCAATCTGGAGGCTGGAAGTCTGAGATCACAGAGAGGTAGTCAAGTTCTCACGAGGGAATTCTTCCCAGTTATGGATGGCTGCCTTCTTGCTGTGTATTCACACAGGACAGAGAGCAGCTCTATGGCATCTCTTCTTGTAAGTGCCTAACCTCATTTACCTTAAATTGCTAGCTAAAGTTCCCATCTCCAAATACATATTGGAGATTAAAGCTGAAAAATATGTTTGGGGATGGTAGTGAGTCTGTAGTTGTTTATTTTTATTTTCTCAATGAAGCATGTTATGAGATTCTGTTTGTAGTAGTAGGAAGGAGGGGAAGGAAGGAAGCCAAGAGGAGTGTGAGGGAAAATTTGAAAGTAGGGTTATGAACTTCCTAGAGAAAGGCAGTAACACCACTGGGCCCCCTCGAGGTCAGTCTGCTTGTATCAGTTTCTCCAGCTCCTAACATTAAGTGGGTTTTGAGTTCAACCAGGAATGGGGGTTCAGGTAAGTGAGAACAGAAAGCAATATTGTTGAAGGTTTTACAGGAGGACTATATCAGAGCAAGAATGAAGCAAACACAGAGAAGGGGTGGTTTTGGTTATCTGCTGCTTCCCATCTCAAAACTTTAACTTAAAGCAAATTTTTTATTTTGGTCACAATTTAAGGAATCTGAAAAGTACTCAGATAAACGATGTGTTTCTGCTACATCTGGTATTATCTACAGCAACTGAGTCTTTTTATATATATACTTTATTGAGATTACCACATACTGTAAAATTTATCATATATACAAGGTTGTGAGTTCAATTCCCGGTACCAAAAAAAAGTATACAATTCAACAGTTTTATAATATATTCACAAAGTTGTGCAAACATCACTGCTTTTACTTCCAGAACATTTCATCACCCTCAAAGCAGCACCATACCCATTAAGCAATCACTTCTCATCTTCCTCTAGCCCCAGACTTGGGAACCACTAATCTTTTTTATGAGCCTACCTATTCTGAACAATTCATAAAAATGAAGTATGTGGTCTTTTACGTCCAGGTTCATCCTTGTTGAAGTATGAAAACATCCTTTTTTGAAAAGCCAAATAAATACTCCATACTTCTGTGCAGACGTAAGTTTGCATTTCTCTAAGTATATTACCTAGGGGTAGATTTGCTGGGTAATGTGGCAATGCTGTACTTAATTATTTGAGCAAGCAGCTGGATCTTGAGGATTTGTTTCCAACACAGCATCTTTACTCATGTCAGATGTCTTTCTTCAGAGCCTGTACAGGTAGTATGGGATTTTCCAGTATGATTTCTAGGTAACCACAGAACCTAAGAGAGGAAGTATTTTAAACAGGAAAGGACGCCAGGCCACTTTAAGGACCAAGATTGGAATTGGTAATCACTTTATCGTGGTCTAATCACTCAGGAAGCCATGCAGGAAGAGAAGTAACTCCGTCTCTTAATAAGGCTGCAAGGTCATACTACAGAACAACATATAGGTAAACTCTTTAAAAAAATTTACAATCTAGTCAGAGGTGACACAGATATTATCATGATATATAAAATGTAACAGATGGTGTTATAGTGCTCTATAGGTCACAAAAGAAACAATTTTGACTGGAAAACAGGGATAAAATTCTACCAATGTTGAAGTATTAATTTTGACATACTGATTCAGTTCAGAGAATAAAATAAGCTGTAAACAGAGGGACAGATGTTTGAGTCTTTGGGAAAAGCTAAGAAATCCAGTGTAAAACATAGGATAAACATAATCATAGAGGATGACAGAAACAGTAGTAACAATTTGGCTTTATTTTAAACATACTAGGGAGTAATTTGAGATACCTGAGCTACAAAAGTTAAATGGTAGGTGGTGATAAGAGTTAGATCTGTCGTTTAGGTAAAAGCTGATGGCCAAATCTAGGATGATGCAGAGGGGAAAGACTGAAAACAGCTAACACTATCTAACAGATTCCTGTAGTAGTCCAAATCAAAAACAAAGCAGGCCAGGATCTGTATGTGTTATGGTTTGTCTGGATGTCTCCTCAATGCCTCATGCAGTCATGGAGGTGGGCTACTAGAGTCTGTAATTGATTCATGGTCCAATACTGGGATTATGGGTGTTGAGTACTATACCCAAGTGGGTGTGGCCTACATACAATATAAGGGAAAGAATCTTTTCTCTGCACTCCTCCCTTTTAGCTCTTCTTGCTTTTGGTAAATGCCATTGCAGTGAACTGTTGCTCCACTGCCATGCCACCTTGCCTTGGAGCCAGCCGATTACAGATTGAAACCTCCACAAACTATGAGATAAATAAACCTTTCCTTTCCATCATTTTGGATGTCAGGTATTTTGTCTCAGCAACAAGAGAAAAGTAACCAATATGTAATCTTGAGGTTACCTTTTACTTAGATTTATCAGTTTAACAAAAACACAGGTACATAAATTACTCTTGGAAAACCTAAATTTAAAAAACAAAATTAACATGTACAGTGCTAAAAACTGAGTTGAAATATTATGTTACAGGGACATAAGGTTATCATCTTTTTCTTGGTGCTATTTAAGTAATAGTAAAATGCAACACGAGAATACTTAAAAAGTCATCCCTCCCCCATGGTCACCTTATAAAGACACCACTAATCGTTTTACAATTAGCTGACATACTGTCAAATAACATTACTTAATTGATTCACTGGAAGAAACAGATATGTAAAAAATAATTGCTATATATTTACAAAACAATTATTTGCATTCAGAGTTAACTAATGCTTATTGAGCACCTTCTGTTTTTCATGTTCAAAAACCATTTGTTAACCTATAGAATTTGCAATAGCAATCTTTAAGACACAGAATAGCATTTTTCATTTGACACATGAGGAAATTACGAATCAAATGATAGGAACTTTCTCAACGCAATAGACAATAATATATTTTACTGACTACCAAGTTTTTGAGAACTTATATAACATCAATTTTTCACATTTGTGTTGCCACAAGTCTGTTTTACATTTATTTTTCTTAAATTCATGCAGATATGAACAGCATTTACATTTATGTAATCAAACCTCTTTTCTAAGAGAATAACTTTGTCTTCCTAAGTCATCACCACTTATCTATAATTTTTTGCTCATAAATTTTAATAAAATATATATGGGAATTTATAATATTATTTTGGATTTATAAAATGCAGGCATACACGTTAAAAGCTGTATCTATAAAGAAATAGATATAAACTATGATTTCTAAAATATATTTGTATGTATTTAAAATGATTTCATTAGAATTTTTGGTTTATAAGATGTTAAACTTAAATAGCTATATATTTTGGTCAACTATAAAGTACTGAAATATATATTCTTTCAAAGTACCTCTGTTATGAGCTGAATTCAAGTGAAATAAAATTATACCAGCATTTTTCTATAATTACATATAATTATATGCCAAAAGTTCAAGAAATACAAAATTAAATAAACATCCCACTTCTATTTTTAACATATTTTATCTCACAGAAAACCCGTTCTATATCGAATATGATCAATATGTATGACAAATATGTACTAATAAAGAACATAAAGTTAAAAAAAGAAAATTGTTCTAATGAAAGCATTTTAATAGAAAGAGAATAAAGCTAGGTGTGGTGATATATGTCTATAATCCCAGAACTCCAGAGACTGAGGCAGGAGCATTGCCAGGAATTTGAAGCCAGCCTGGGCTACATAGTGAGCTCAAGGCCAGTCTGAGCTACACAGGAAGACCTTGTTTCTAAAACAAAACAAACCAAAACAAAACGGAAATTTTGAGACACAATTAGCACATATTTGCTGGGTGTGGTGGTACACGTCTGTAATACCAGCATTTGGGAGGCTGAGTAGAAGGATTACTGTGGTTGGAGGCCAGTGTGGGCTACATAGTAAGTTTAAGGTCAGCCTGGACTACATAGTGAGACCCTGACTTAAAGAACAAACAAACAAACAAACAAACATCATAAATACCCCTGTTTTACAGATTAGGGATTGAGATTCAATCATAATATAGCTCTTATCATTTATCAGTGGTGAAACCAAAACTGGTAATATTCTGGGCTGTTTTAACTATATCTTAGTTCTTTTATCTTATGACCAAATTCTATTATTTATTCACTAGTATTTTAAATTTATGGGGAAATTACCAAGTAATAAAACTATTTTTTATTTCAGTCCAGTAACTCTCAAATTTTAGTGCTATTAATGTGCATTTTCAGAATAAGATAGTTCATGGTAGTAGAGTACTTTTGTAGCTTCATTAAAATGAGAACTTTATATAGGAAAATATCCATTACATATAATGCTTTCAATTATAAACCTCTTTATATCATAGTGACTTCATATGTTGTAAAACGGTTTTCTATAATTTTGACATTTTCTTCAGATAGCCAGTTTTCCTGTTTTAACTGGCTTACAAGTGCTTCTAAAGACTTTAACCTACCTAGAGTTTTTTGTTCCTGTAGCTCAAGGAGTGTTATCTTTGAATGTAGCTTAGAGACTTTTTGCCATAAATGTTCCTTATTTATGTCTTGTCTGCAGTAAGAATGATCAGTTTGTAAGACTTCTGCCCCATGATCTACATCTTCATATAAAGAGTCTTCAGTATCTAGGTCTTCCATTTCCATGGTTTCTTTTTGGATTGGAATAAAAGAATTAACAACAGGTTTTGAATTTTCTGCCGGTACAAAAATGGCAATAAGAGACTCTTTGTTTGTGTTTAATTCTTCAACTGCTGGGTTGATTGTGCTGAATAAGAATGGACTTTCCTGCGAATTAATTTCCATGGAATTATTTGTAAGATTTGGATTAAGATGATTGGTAGCTATTTCAAGCACTTCTTGGGTTTCCAAAGGCTGCTGAATATCTTCTGCATTTGAAGTTGTCAAAGTAATAGTTGTATAATTTCGATTCTCAAAAGATGTGTGAAAACAACTTCCACTTAAATCTTGGTTGACTGATGTTTTCAAGGTAGACTGTGGTTTTTTGGTATCTTGTTTCATTAGATTAAGAGTTAATATGTTATTTTGCATACCTCCTGTTTTTGGAGCTGGTGGACTCACCATGACATATGAATCAAGTGATTCTGCATGTTCAGGGAGCACATCTGAGTTAAATGTATTTTTCTTTGCCTCATTTAATGTAAATGATTTTTCTGACTTGGCTTTTAGACATATTTTGGTCTCATCTTCCAATTTTTTCTTCTGAGATTTTTTTTTGGAAGGGTCCTTTCCCTGGAAAATAATATTTTCAAATTCTAAAAAAGACACCCTTATCAGCTTATTCTCTTACTAGTACTGACTGTTCAATTATAATTTTGAGCAGTATATTGGCCAGCAAATTTATTTAGCTAAAAATATATTTTATGTATATAACAAATACACCTTAATATTAAAAAAAATGCAGCCTGTTAAGGACAAAAACATTTCAGATCATTCAAATGACCAGTTTAAAAAACTTAGCTCTTTAATTTATGTTAATAATTTTGCATAATGTGCTACCCTCTGATTCTCTTAAACTGTTTCATAACAGTCCAGATTTTGTAAAAGTTGCCACACTTTAAACAAAAGCAAAAATTAGTGTTCCTTAGTCTCAATATGTTTTCCCAAATTATCTTGTCTGCTTATTCTACCTTATCACCTGCCACCTCGTAATCTGCCCTTAAAATGTGCCACCCTGTTCAACCTAACCCTCCACCCCTAACTCCAATACCTGACAGTCTTCAGGCAAAGAAAATATTGTTGGAATTGCAGTTTGTTTTAAATAACGAATACCCCATCTGATGTCAAGAGAATCAGGAGTAAAATGGTCACTACACAGGAACTGGTATTTACTGGGAACCCAAGAATCCCGTTTCATATTCTTTAACCACTTTTCAAGTCTTTCTTTGTCATGTAGAGGAAACCTGAAAATAAAAATAAAGAAAAACTTTACTATGTTTTTTATAATTTTGCCACATGGCAAGCCTATATATCTAGGTGTTTTAGTCAAGTGTTGCAAAGGCAAAGCACCTATCTTTATTAAATAAGAGCATCTTCATGAAAACTACCCCATCACTTCTAAAAAAGACTAAGATACAACACTTAGCCAGTGATTTTGTCTGAGACCATCTTGTAAAATATATAGCTCATCGTCTTTCAAATGAAATATATATTCCTGCAAAGGATAAAGTCCTTTCTTTGTTATGGATCATGTTCCACTTTTATTTTGTTGTATAACAAACAGGGAGTAGGAAACAGAAGTAGAAAAGAGTTTGTATAAATTAGATTCTCATTCAAATGTATTTCACACTAATTCGATCAGTGAAATGGTTTATTGTTTATAATTTTGGGCAGCATTAAGCTTTAGGCTATTGATTCTAATATTTTTAATATAAGGAAACATTAATTTAAACAAATGGTTTAACTGAATAAAATGAATAGCTAAAAAACTACTAATATTCCATTCTCTTTATTGGTATCAGCTTCAATTCCACCTACATGTAACTTAGTCTAGTATTTCTCGACTTCTATAAACAGCAGACTAGGAACTCTGAAGTTCTAAAAAAGGAATTTTGAAGCAAGAAAAGAAATAAACATGTTAAAAATAGACTCATGTTTTACCAGAAACAAAGCAAGTATAAAAGACAAAGGCAAGACAGTTCTCACTGTATTTTGTTCCTATACTGACAATAACCTGGATTGTTCTTGGTGGCTCTAGCATACTGCAACATAGTATTGTATATTTACATAAAATTGGACTAATGGCATAATTTGGTAGAAAAAATTTCTTAGCTCTAGCAATACATTTGATTTAAAGTATACTACATCCCTGTAATTCCAGCACTTGGGAGGCTGAGGCAGGAGGATTGCCATGAGTTTGAAACCAGCCTGGCCTACATAGAATTCAAGGCCAGTTTGGACTAGACAATTAAGACCTTGTCTTAAAAAAAAAAAAAAAAAAAGAAAGAAAGAAAAAGAAAAAGAAAGACAAAACCAAAAAGTATACTAAATACTTGTTGATAGTGATTTATGTTTCATTTGATGATTTTTCCAAAGAATACAGCTTAACACATATATTATGTGTTCCCCATTTTTAGGGAAGTGTATAGTGCTAAATTAAAAAAAAATTAAAATTAAGTTCACATGTTTCTTTTTTTTCTTTTGGAGGCTCGTAGAAAATTTTAAATTACTTATGTGGCTTGTGTTCTATTTTTGTTATATAGCACTATAATTTCCTATCAAATCTCTCATACAAATTGTAGCTATTATACATTGCCTCTCATTTCAAACTTTTAGTTTATGCTTGTAGTAAGTAGTACACTTTCCCCCTAAATTTTGTAAAGTATGTAAGATTGTAGGGAAAAGAGCTGGGGTGTTATATAGCAAATAATTTTTAACACTGATACTATTATGTGGAAAACTCAAATGATCCATCATTGGAGGTTTTCATCATAAAAACAGTATTTATGTTTTGAAAATATTTTAACCTTGCAAATAAAATACTTAGGTTTAAGCATGACAGGCATAACCAGCAAATTCATTTAAAAACACAAAGAGTTAAACTTTTTGGTAAATCTAAAATACGACTATACCTTTTATAATAATGCTTTTTAAATACAAATTCATACATAAGAATGCGATTTGCAAATTTCATTTTACCTATATGCTAAGTTATCATACCATAAAAATTATACTTTGTGAATATCCTTGTTGGTAAACACATTATACTATTTCCTCAACAGATGAATATTTTAAGAAATTGCTTGGAATATATTTCTTGATAAAGTTAGTAGCTTTATAGAGATTCAATATGTTAACTGGTAATTATGCAATTTTTCCAAAATACCTAAGATTATCACAGTATAATAGGATACTATATGCATATATTTACCGAATGACTAAATTCAGTCATTGCTTGTCACAATTTTAACATAAGCAAATTCAGTTCTTAAAATTTGGTGCTATTAGAGGGGAAAAAGATCCCTATATTTTTAATATGTGAATTACATGGCTAATTTAAAAATCCATAAAAATAAAAACCATTTAAAATTCATATGTAAGGAAAAAAACCTTTATAATTTATCTTTATAATTAATTTTCATGAGTATGGCTTTTTCTTTAAATACGGTAATTTTAAGGTCTACAAAGGTTAATCAGAAAGACTTTTAGCGAGGCTCCCCAGGAGTTGTAGATCGGCTTGGGCTACATAATGAGTCCATGCCAGCCTGAACAACATAGAGAGGCTGTCTCAAAAAAAAAAGATTCTTTTTTTTTTAACTGTGTGATTATGATCTGCCAATGCAAGGCCAAATATATGTGAGAATTAGTTCCACATGATCTTTCACTACAAACCACCTCAGAGCTACAACCATTAATGTAATAGTATATATTTACCTAGTGCCTATTTCTTCCCAAAAATCTATCTTGTGAAAGGGATTCAAGGAGACAATCCTTGAAATACTGCCATATAGTGTGAATTATTTAGGGTCATAAAGCCCCTCCCCCAACCATGTAGGATAATGGAAAGTTGCTGAACCATTAGTGAATGACAGCTTCAGGTTTAAAGTAAAACTGGATTCACAACAGTACTAGTAAATATTTAAAGAAGGTCAAAGACAACCAGTTTAATTCTAAATGAAATTATTTTAAAAACAAGAAAAAACACTGACGTATTTTAAATATTTTCCCTCCTCAGGTTTTTTTATATACGTTAAGCACGTACCTCCAGTCAGTACTCTACCTCTTCAAACTGTAAGCTCAAAATAAGTTCTACTAACATCTCCTGTTAACGTATGACTCATACGCAGCACCGAGAGCCTACATATTTTTCATTCAGAAACAAAGTAATGGAACAAGGATTTGAAGCTGGTGTAGTCTTGGAGCGCGGGCTCTTTACATATTATACGACACCACTTCCCTGTCCTTCTGCATAAATATCAGCACTCCTGTAATTTCATGGAAGTATTACATGGTCCTAGTCACTCTGAATCGCACCCTATTTTTTGCACTAATGAAGGCTACACCTCTGAACGGGACACAGGTGACAATTTTCAGCTGTGACACAAAACTTTCAGGGTCGGTCGTCGGTGATTCGATCTTCTTGGCTTCGATTTGCTCAGGAGAAAAATGCGATGAAAGTATTCCTATGCGAAAAGGCATGGAACGTACGAGTGCACCTTTCTAACTGGTAGGTTTGAGGGAGTTTTAACCTAAATGCTGGTTAATGTCATTCGATGAAATGAGGTCAAGTGAGGTGAGGGAAAAGCTCTGGAAATCACCAGCACGGCAGAAACTATTAACTCTGCTAAAACCCGAACAGGCACCTGTGCCTGGCCAATAGCCCAGCGACTAGAGACACACAGAACCTACGGCCTGGTGTCCTGAGCCGCTGTCAGACTCCAGGAGCACAGGGCTGGTTTCCAGGCCTGACAGGAGACACCTGTAGGTAGGCCTCTGCCTAGGGAACAACTTACGGGTAAAAGCTCAGTTTCCGGTCTTTACTGTTTCGTCCCCGGCGGTTTTTACAGCAAGTCGCTGCACAATAGCGGGGCATCACTTAGGTAAGAACCCGGGGCAACCAGGCGTCACAGAGCCCTCCTCGCTGAGGCGGGGCCGCACGTCTCAGCCACAGGACTCACCGCGCCTGCGCTGGGATCCCGCCCAGAGGACGGACGCCGGAAGTAGCGTCTGACTTCCGCCTCCGCTGGCGTTAGCACCGCCCTTTGGTGGTGGGGCCGGAAGTGACGCACAGGCAGAAAGGCAACAACAGTTTTCCACGTGCGCGTAGGGCGCCAAGGTCAGGTGGGAGGTGAGAGCCAATGGGAAAGCGTTTCGTGTAGGTCATCTCCCGAGGCGGTGGCGCCCGAGGCTAAACGCCTGCTGGTGGGGAGCCGGCGCTGGAGGGACGCAGTTTCTGCGCCGGAGCTGGGAGCCCGAGGTCATCGTGGAAGCCGCAGCAGGGCGCGCGACGGCCCGTAGAGACTGCGGAGGCCAGGGTGAGGAGTCAGGGCCCCAGCGAGCGGCCGGAGGCGGCCTGTGCCCCGCTCGCTGGAGTTGGAGCTGCGTCCAGAGGGTGTGGTGCGGGCGAGGCCGGGACTGTTGGCGGAGAGTGGGGTTCGAGGTGTCACTGCTCCGCGGCCTTTGTCTGTGCACCGACTTGGCGTCGGTGCCCGTCGCGGTCGCCGCGAGGCTGTCGGCCCTGTGCCTTGACGCGGGGCGCGGGGAGAGGTGACAGGACGCGGGACAGTGATTTTGAGGTCGGGTTGGGATTTAGCCCTGTGGGGCGCAGAGGAGCTCAGACGTTGGCCCGACCCGCGGGCCAGCCCCTTGAGGCGCGGGTCTTCCGGGAAGGGGACCCATGCCACCGTCCGGCGGGTCCTGCCTATTTGAGAGAAGCCAGATTCAGGGGAAAGTTAGCCTTCTAAAAAGTGGGCATGCATCCTGAAACCATGGCAATAGAGTTTATTCCGCCAGGAAGGCGCCTGTAGCGTGTAGACCCGCCCTTTGATGGGGAGCGACCTGCCGTGGCTGTTACTCCCCTGCACACGCTCTGTTTGTGTTCTTTAAACCCGGAGGAGGTTGCTCTTGACCCTTGGTATCGGCAACTATGAGTAACTCTGGGAAAGAAAAAAAAAAAATCCACTTACTAATTACTCTCAGAAAATCCCACAGGAGAGAGAGGCAGTTTCCCCAAAACCTAGTTACTTTTCGTCAGCCTGTGTCATCATAAGTTAGGACTCTGAGGACTCCTGAGGTGCAGTATTCAAAAACAGGATCACTCCGTTAGCCTTCATTTCATTAAATACGAATTATCAAGGGTTTAAGTTCAACTCGAAATTAAAACGGACTTATAGGTAAGAAGTACTTTACAGTACTGAGAAGTTTGAAAGTATGAATCAACTTCTCTAAAGTACAAAAAAATTTTTTTCTGTCAACCTTAGTAGAAATCGTAATTTTTTTTTAAAGACTATGTAGTTCAGGTTAGACTTGAGCTCACTGTGCAGCTCACATTGGCCTCGAACTCCTGCATCTTTCTGCCTCAGCCTCCTGAGTGCTGGGATTATGTGGATCACCATGCCTGATTTAAATTCTATTGTGAGTTTTAAGCAGATCTTACTTATTCATACTTACTGGTTTTCAGATCTTATATTTATGGAGATTTTATAACTCCCAATTGTTTTAACCTTCTTAAAAGCAAATAGGATTCAGCCAAGCACAGAAACATCTTTATTGGTTTTTTTTGCCTTTCCACAGAATACTTTGGGCAAACACACTGAAGACATGATTTTCACCAACTGGTTTTTGACAGATGTTGAAGACTCCATTATAAGCAAGCACAGTTGAAAAACAATCTAATATTTTAAGTGTAGTTTTCCTTTGTTTTGTTTTTTAAATAATTCTTTCAATAATTCATTTTCTGTAGCCAGGCTTGGTGGTGCACATCTGTAAGCAGGCAGGAGGATCCTGGGCAGGTGGATGGTAGGGAGCTCAAGGTGAGCCTGGACTACAAACCTAGACCCTGCCTCAAAGATCAAACACGAAAATATTTTGTAAGGGTAATACATTTTGCTTTTCAGGGGAAAAAATGCATTACTTTAGTAGCCCAAGATGTCTAAATTTATTAATAGAAATCTTTCTTTTTTGAGAAAGTGCCAGTTCAGTTTTCGTTTCAGTTAAACCAGGTTGCTCAGTGGAGGCCAAGAACAGGAGGATGGCTGCAAGATCCATGCCAGGGTAGGCCTGGATCATAGCGAAACCCTGTCTTAAACAAAAAAACAAAAAAAAAAAAAAAAAGGAAAACAAGTGCTAAGTGCTGACACTGACAATACAATAGGATATATGCAAAATATTACATGCTTCACTTAGTGTGGAGGTTCTTTGGTTCTGTTTTTTGAAACAGGTTCTCACCATGGATATCAGACTGAACTTGAACCTTCTGTGTAGCCCACGCTGGCCTCCACAGTGATCCTTCCTCATCCTCCCAAGTGCTAGGGTTACAGACATGTAACTGTGTTTTTTAACCTCATATCCTTGAAGGTTTATTAGGTTTCTTTTAAAAAAAGAAAGTCTTAAGATTAATTCCTTAAATGTTTTTTCTTTTTTTTTTTTTAGGATATTAGAAATGGCTACTCCCCAGTCAGTCTTCATCTTTGCAATTTGCATTTTAATGATAACAGAATTAATTCTGGCCTCAAAAAGCTACTATGACATCTTAGGTGTGCCAAAATCAGCATCAGAGCGCCAAATCAAGAAAGCCTTTCACAAATTAGCCATGAAGTATCATCCTGACAAAAATAAGAGCCCCGATGCTGAAGCAAAGTTCCGAGAGATTGCAGAAGGTAAATAATTCTTCCTGATGTCTCTTGAGTAGTAACAGTCAGGAGACTTTCCGGTTTTGTGGATATGAGAAGGTGGAGGATTTACTTATAGTGACATAATGAAATTACTTTCTTGTTTCCTGAATGAATGAATGAATGAATCTAAAAATGTTGAGAATACATGATTTTATTCTGTTATTAATGAAATAACCATTGTTTCTGTGTAAAAAGGAATTTAGCTACATAAAATTTCTTACCAATTAACTTATGAAATGATTTTACTCAGATTATATATTAAAAATAGATTCTAAAATTTTCTTACTTGTTCTGTATTTTAAACCACAAGTGTAACTTAACAGGAAAGTATGAAACACATTTTGACTTCAGACTGCTAAGGTAGTTCTACATTGAATTGCACCTCCTGACCATTCATAATTAATGGTGGGGGGTGGTAATTGACCAGGAAGTTGGAATTAACACATTTACTTCAACTAGTAAGGATAAAATCTTAATTCCTATTAATTGATTATACAGTATTTGACCATTTAATTCTTTAATACAGGTAATAGTTTCACACAAATACTATAAAGGTTAAATGACTATAATAATTGTTTGCATATTTATTTGTGGTAATGGTTGCATTCATTTACTGTATACTGACTGGGTGTTTATTAGAGGTATCAGTATGCTAACTACAAATAATAAAGCGGTGAGTTAAGATGAAGTCCCTGCCTTTTTTTAAGGAACTTCATTTGTAGTAGTTTTCTTTTACTTATTTGAAATCCTTCCCTGAAATGTAGAATTGAATGAAGTCAAATGTTTTAGGAGGTTTGAATATATGTAATTTTGAGTACTTTTAGTTACTAAAGTATTTTTATCTCTTTCAGCGTATGAAACACTCTCAGATGCGAGTAGGCGAAAGGAGTATGATACACTGGGACACGGTGCTTTCACTAGTGGTAAAGGACAGAGAGGTAGTGGAAGTCCTTTTGAGCAGTCCTTTAATTTCAATTTTGACGACTTATTTAAAGACTTTAGTTTTTTTGGTCAAAACCAAAATACTCGATCTAAGAAGCATTTTGAAAATCACTTCCAGACTCGGCAAGATGGTTCTAGTAGACAGCGGCATCATTTCCAGGAGTTTTCTTTTGGAGGTGGATTGTTTGATGACATGTTTGAAGATATGGAGAAAATGTTTTCTTTTAGTCGCTTTGACTCCACCAATCAGCACACAGTACAGACTGAAAATAGATTTCATGGATCTAGCAAGCACTGCAGGACTGTCACTCAGCGAAGAGGAAATATGGTCACTACATACACTGACTGTTCAGGACAGTAGTTCCTTCTTTTTCTGTTCTTATTAAATCCACCTGGTTGACTCTTCCTTAATAACTCTGATGAAAAAATTTTCTCTGAAATATTTTGACAAGTGCATGATTTTACTCAAATTTGATATTACTATTATATATTTAATTTTTTCAACAGATTCAGCAACATTCAGCTAGTGAATTAGAGAAAATTCTAATTATTCTCTTGATTAGGGAAGGTCCTTTAAAAAATGTATTATTCTGCTGAGTCCCCCCCCCCCATTTTCCCTTAGGCTCATCAATGTGGCCAGTTTCATTACTACCAGAAAAAAAAACAATTGCGTTTGCTTGATACATAAGTTAAACTTTAAAAGTTATTGTGTGAATTTGAATGTTTTTTGCAGTAAAACCTTTGCTAATTTAAAATTGCATGCTCTAGCATCTGTGACTTGGATTGCTAAATATGTATGACAATGTGTAATTGACTCAGCAAAGGAGAGCATTCAGTGGTTAATTGCCACTGCAAGCTCTAGAAAGGGATGGTTTGATATTTATCTTGCCACAGAATTGGGTACAGAAAATGTTGATAAGGCGTTTGGTCAGTTAAACTGAAAAAAGAAAACTTATGAAATATTGCCAAGAGATTGTTATGTTTAGGTCCTGCTTGATTGATTTTATAGGGTTGAAATCATAACTACTTACATCTTTTCACATTTTTGTCTTAGTTGTTGGCACTCTAGGTATTACTATGAATTTGTGTGGGTTTATGTTTGTATGTGTAATTCCTCCTCTGCATTTATCTTTATCTAGAGATTGACTAATACCTCATTCTGTTTGTAAGACCAGCCAGTAATTTTTGTGCAACCTTATTATGTGCAATATTTTTAAATCCTAAGAAATGTGTGCTTTTGTTTTCAGATAAAACTTACTTAGTTCCGCACTTTCCACGTTATAATCCATATGAGTATTAATCCTATGGATACATATTAAACTAGTAACATCTCATACAACATTGTTTGTGAGAGAAATACAAGTATTTACAAGCTGATAGTCTCTTGTCATTTTGTTAAAATTTTATTATGCAAATCTACAGGCATAGAGGATATATATGTACTAGGTCATATGTTCATTGTAAGCTGTATTTCTCATAAAGTTAACTTTTTTGTAATCTGAAACCCTTGATAGGATATTGCTTTATTTTTGTTTTGGTAATTTGTGTTGCTGCTTATATTCCTTCTTTCACAAATTTTGGTATCTTGAAGGTTTTTATTTAAGTATGGTATTTTTCCAGAGCAAGAATTATGTCACCAGTTCTTTCCTAATTAGAACTGGTTGGGAAAACAGAGAATAGGCATGAAACTGTAATCCTTAATTTTAATTTGAGAACTTTTATTTTTCCTTTTTGCAGTGTTGGGAATTGAACCCAGGAACTCATGCATGCTAGGCAAATGCTTCTCTACTGAGTTATATCCCCAGACTTCAATTTGACAATTGTTAAGAAACTTATTACATGTATCTTACTTATTTCCTGAAACTTATAAACTGCTACTTTGATAATTAAAAAAAAAAGTGTAGATTTTATTTTGGGCTAAAACCTAGCCCATTAAACAGGACAAATGAGAACCAATCCCCTTACCCTTGCAAAAGGGTCTCATTCTCAAATCAGGATTGTCTTTAACATGATCCTCCTGGCTTGAAAGACTGGTGATATATGCTTGACTGTCCCATTTAGTGGTAAGCTGCCAGAAGAGACAGGCATGTACGGCCCCATTGTGAACATTACTTTTATACCATTAGCATATGTCCTCGTTTTTCTCCAAGGCCTAATTTATTTTCCCTTTTCCCCTGAATTATATAAACTTAAGATAGAATGAAATATCAAGAAACTGACTTAATAATCTTTGGAGTGTGTGTGAGTAGTTTGGCATATACGCTATTGGGGGTTAGTAATTGACATGTTTACTTAGTAACTTATTTCATGTGCAAAGATAGTGGGGAATCTATATTTGAAGAAATGAAAAATAAAATAGCTAACATACCTCCTACACAAATGAAGTTATCACAGTCATTTTTTTTCTTTGCGGGTAAAATAGTAATTTCATATCAGGACTTCAGCTAGGTTGTGTATGTCTTAAATTGGATGCTATCAGTACGTAGTAGGCACTTTTTTTTTTTTAGCAAAACATGTCAAAATAACATTGATAGTACCGTTTCTATCAGGTGGTAGGGGTGTGTATATGTGGAGTAGATTTAATGCATTATGGCAGTAAAAGTAAATGCCCTTAATGACATTACTAGTTGGAAAATTTATATTGGAAACATTTGTGGCTGTGTGTGATGAAGCATGCCTGTAATCACAGCACTTGGGAGGCTGAGGCAGGAGCATCACTCTGAATTCAAGGCCAGCCTTGGTTACATGGGCATTCAAGACCACCTTGAACTACATATTGAAGAACTGTTTAAAAAACAAAAACAACCCAAAACAAAACATTTGTGAACAAAATTTTTAACACTTTTTACCAGAGTTCTAGTTACGATTCCGTTTGTGTAGCAACAGCTTGTTCTTCAGAATGGTGTGCTATAGACTGTTCCTATACTGGGGAGAAAAATGTTCCAGTACATTGGTACAGTAATACAGTACTGTATTACATAGTTATATTTGAATCTTGTTAAATACAGTATGTTTATAAAAGCTACTTGGCCTTTTCCAAGCTGTGAGGTTATAGTAAAAAGACAGCTCTGTGAACTAGAAAGCTGGCCCTCATCAAACAGCAAACCCACTTAGGCCTTTGTTGTGGACTTTTCAGCCTCCACAACTGTGAGGAATGAAATGTTTTAATATGAGCCACCCAGATCATGGTATTTTGTTGTATCAGTCTGAACAGACTAAGACAGTAAGCTTCTTAGAGTTTTCAACAAGCTAACTTACGTTACAATTCTCTGGTAGAGTGCTGGTGTTGTTTGCCAAACTTAGCAGGCTGTGGAACTGCTTTTGCAAATTACCCTTAACAATATCCCATTGTGCCATGGGAAAAGTTTGGCAATTACTAGACTAATAAATACTGAGTGAAAATTTATGCCATTACAAACGTTTGGATCTACATAAAACAAGGGTGATAGCACATGTGCTGATACTTGTCCCATTAGCTGTGGACAAGCTCTGGTTGGAGCAGATCGTGGTATCAGAGCCC
>PVJX010023971.1:0-28630 GCA_004027295.1 Dolichotis patagonum | reverse complement strand
TTGAGAAAGAAATTAAGAAAACAATACCAGTCAGAGCATCAAGAAAAATTAAATATTTAGGGCTTAACCTAACCAAGTAAGCAAAAGACCTCTATGATGAAAACTACAGTACTTTGAAAAAGGAGATCAGATAGGACATCAGAAAATGGAAAGATGTCCCTTGTTCCTCAAAATGCCAGCAGCATTCCTCACAGACCTGAAGAAAATAATCCTACAATTCACATGGAACCAGAAGAGACCCAGAGTTGCAAAAGCAATCCTGGGCAACAGCAGCAAAGCAGGAGGCATCATAATCCCGGGCTTCAAGTCATATTACTGTACAAAGCTACAGTGATAAAATCAGCATGAGACTGGCACAAAAGCAGACAGGTGTATCAGTGGAATAGAATGGAAGATGCGGAAACACTCCCCGGCACATTCACACATGTGATCTTTGACAAAGGAGCCAAAAACGCATACAGGAGGAAAGATAGCCTGTTTTAACATCTGGTGCTGGGAAAACTGGCTATTCACACGCAGAAGATTGAAGTTACACCTGTATCTCTCACTGTGTACTAAACTAATATCAAACTGGATCACAGACCTAAATATTAAGACAGAAACAATCTGATGGATTGTAAAACAGGTAAAACTCTTGAAAACAGAGACAGAGGCAAGGACTCTCTGAAGAGACGCCCAGTGGCACAATAAAAAAAATTCGAAGAATCAACAAATGGGATTGTATCAACTTAAAATGCTTTGCACAGCAAAGGAAACAACCAACAGACTGTAGAGATATCCTGCAGAATGGGAAAACATTTTTTGCAGTTCTTCTTCCTCAGTCAGACGTCTAATATTTACAATATATAAAGAACTTCAAAAAATATAGCCTGAGAAAAGACCCAATCAAAAATATTTGGCAATTGAAACAAATGAAAACAGTCTGCTCAGAAGGAGTACAAATGGGGCCAGGCTCAGTGGCATAAGCACCTGCCTGGCAAACACGAGGTCATGACTTCAATCTCCGGTACCAAAAAAAAAAAAAAACAACACAAAAAACCAAAGACAATAAAAGAAGAAAAACAAATGATCAATAAATACATGAGCAAATGTTGAACTTCGTTGGCCTTCAGAGAAATGCAAATTAAAACAATACTGTGATTCCATCTCCTTCTAGAAAGAATGGTTATCATCAAGAAATCATCTTATAAGGGCTGGGATTTAGCTCAGTGGCATAAGTTTGCCTGCCTGGTACGCATGAGGTCATGAGTTTGATTTGTAGTACCAAAACAAAACAAAAACCACAAGAACAACAAAAATCAACTAATAAATGCTGGTGAGACTACAAGGAAAAGGGAACTTTGTTGGTGGGAATATACACTAGTACAAAATTATGGAAATCAGTATGGAGATTCCTCAGAAAACTAAAGACATCATATTATAGTGAGAGATGCATACTCATGTTTATAGCAGTATAATTAATTCATAATAGCTGAATCTTGCAAGCAGCATCTGTGTATCAACAGATGAATGGATAAGAAAATGTATGCATGAAGTACTACTTTGCCATATAAACTTGAGTCATCTGTAGGAAAATGGATGCACTTTGAGACCATAACATCCAATGAATTCAGATACACTAGTTTAAGTAACACAGTTTCTTTTACATGAGAAATCTAAAATATTAGAAAAGAGCTAAATAAAAGAGAATAGGAAATAAGACAGACCTTGTTAAAAGTTAAAGGGATCAAGAGATAGATGGGAGAGGATAGGGATGGGACGTTGACGAGAGAACAAGATGTTTTATATACATATACCAACTCTCCACAAGGAATGTAATCACTGCATATTATAAACATGTACAAGTAAAATAAAAAGAAAAGTTACTTTCACAGACTGAAACAAGTATATCTAAAATACTTAAGTTTATAGTGGGGGGGTGCACACCCGCAATCCCAGGACTTAGAAGGCTAAGGCAGGAGATTCATCATTAGTTCTAGTATAGCCTGTGCTACACAGTGAGACTGTCTCAAAAAACAATAAAACAAAACAAAACCACTTAAGTTTAAAATGAATATAAATTACAAATATCACTGGTCACCTCTGAAGATGAGAAGGGTAAACAATCATTCCCCAAAACTGGTACACAATGGCAATTATCATATCTTTCTTGTACCAACTGTTCCCTATCCATAGGGAATACATTCCAAAACCTCCAAGAAATGCTTGAAATCAGATAGTATTTAATCATATCTATGCTGTTTTCTCCTATACATACATATGATAAAAGTTTAAATTATAAATTAGGCAAAAAAATTAAAAATAATTGTAATAATACACTATAATAAAATCTATGTGAATGTGGCCTTTCAAAATCTTTTATTGTACTGTACTTCCCCTTCTCTTCTTGTGGGAGTGATGTGAGATAATACAATGCCTACATGATAAGATGAAGCAAGATGAATGTAGTTTCTGTGACACAGTGTTAGCCTACCATGTAAGTGTTATGGTTTATAGCAGTGATGGTGAACCTTTTAGAGCTTTTGATAACAAACAGACCACTGCAGCTCATGTGCTGTAGGTTCACTACCACAGGTTTATATCTAAAATGTCCCCCAAAGCCTCAAGTGCTTCCCGGTGGGGCTTTTGGGAATGACTGAATCATGAGTGTGTGATAATCAGGTTAGTTCAATGACTGGATTAGTATAGTTTGCTGTGGCTGAATGGATTGACTGAAGACAGAAGACTCACCCTAGGTGTGAGTGGCATCGATTTAGACTTGTAGCCTGAATGGAATAAAAAGGGAAAGAGAGGCTTGCTGCAGCTGCTTTTTTCTGCCTTCCCTGTCTTGGACTGTTTCTCTTCTGCTATGCCCCTTGGCCATCTCACCTTGAAACGTCTACAAACTATGAGCTAAAATAAACCTTCTTCCTTTTTTTAAAGAGAATATATTCATTGAGAAAATGAAAGCTTCTGTCTGAGAGAGACAGAAGGGATTAAACTTTTCCTTCTTTAACTTGTAGGTGTCAGCTATTTTGTCCCAGGAACGAGAAAATAATAACTACAACAGCAGAGCCAGGGGGCTTAGCTCAGTGGCGTAAGTGCCTGCTTGGCAAACTCAAGGTCATGAGTTTGATCCCTGGTTCAAAAAAAGAAAAAAAATAAGACAGCAAGTATTCTAGAACATAGCATGTGATATTACAGGAGTTGATCTGATGCCTACTAAGTGACTAATATGTAGGTGTAGAGTATGGACACACCACACAAAGGACTGATACTCCGAGGGAAATAGAGGGAAGGCAAGAGATTCTTCACTTTATTAAGAATGGCATACAATTTAAACTCTTTAAATTATTTAAGGAATTTGCCATTTATTATTTTCAGATCACAGCTGACCATAGGAACTAAAACCTTGAAAGCAAAACCATGGATAAAGGAGAAGTACCGCTTTTCAAGGGAACTAAACACAAAGAAAAGAGAATTCAATAGATATTTAGGAGATTGATGTGAGAAAATTCCTTTTAGAATTACCACTAATAACTGGAGAAAGAAGGAAAGAATTAGAAAATTATCACTTCGAAAGCCTTAACAGATCTAGGCAATGACTGTCAACAACAGCTAAAACCAATTTGTGAAATGCTAACGTGAAACTTTACTTGAACCAAATGATTTTTAAAAACTATATTATGTATATTATCAGATATACACAAAAGCTCAGAATAATGAAAACCCAAGTACCTATTCTCAGCAAGTTATCTCCATGTCCAATATTCTCTCATCTATATCCCTTCAAATCTCAACTAATTCTTTTAAAGCAGAAAAATAGAAAATTCTGCAAGACCAATGACCCAGTTTTTTCTATAAATAAATAGGAAGAAGAAAATAAAAAGAGATATAAAAATGTTAAGGATTACCAGGGACCAATTTTAACATACAGGCCTCACTTAAATCCCGATTTGAACATACAAACTGCAAAAAAGGAGGTGAGGTTGGGGGAATTTCATAAAAATATATTTGAACATTACAGAGTAATTCAATTTTCTTGAGTTTGATGCTTTGGTTGTTTTTTAAAGAGTGCTCATTGTCTAGAGATACATGCTGAGGTAATTATAGATGCAATGTCTGGAATTTGCTTTAAAATAGTCCAATGGTGATGGATATAAAAAACCAGGCTGA
Source organism: Dolichotis patagonum (assembly GCA_004027295.1). Classification (NCBI taxonomy): domain Eukaryota; kingdom Metazoa; phylum Chordata; class Mammalia; order Rodentia; family Caviidae; genus Dolichotis; species Dolichotis patagonum. Next base: position 24,475 of record PVJX010023971.1, on the reverse strand, counting down.
CCATATGTTAGTAACTGTTGAAGTTGGATGATGGGTACCTGGCATTCATTATATCATTTGGTTAACTTCTATATATGTTTGAAAATTTCTATAAAGTTTTTTTTTTATTTTTTACAAATCAAGCCCCCAAGAATAATCATGAGGTATGAATTCAAAAGCATTGGTGACTAGAATGCTATTGCAAGTCTATGTGAGATGAAAGAGGCCTACATTGGAGAGAGGGTGCAAACACAAAAGAGAATTCAATAGATATTTAGGAGATAGATTTTTTTAGGCTATAGATAGGGCTTGGTAATTCATTATGTAAAGTGAAAAAGAGAGGAGTCAAGCATGAGGCTGATATTTTTGATTGAGCATATACACGGCACTGAGAACTAGATTAGGGAGGAAGGCTGGGGTTTTAGATAACCTGTGAGACCTAGCATAGAGATGGAAACTGAAGCAAAATGAGTGAAAGATACCCAGGATGAGGACAGTACCTAGCACAGTGTCCTGAGGAACACTTGAGGCCAATCTAGGGATGGAGGCTAAGATATGTGCACAGGTCTGTGTGTACATACGAGGGGAAAACCTTGACTCACAGCTTAGTCTTCCTTCCAGTCAGCTCTTGTTTCTAGCCAAAATCTGCATGCCTCCATAGACCACTAGATAGGCTGACTGAAAAGGACACCTGGAAAGATGTCCCTATGGTTGATCCTTACCTTGAGATCCTCACAAAGGTCACCATAGTCAATCTCGATGAGGGCCTCTCGTGCATAGATATTGGAAGTTCTCTGGGAACCACTCACTGAATCTTCTGCCTGAGAGCTACCCTGCAGTGGCGAGAGAGAGTCAAATGGAGCAGACTACTCATGAGTATCCCTGTAAGGGGAGGCCGGGGCTCCTCTGCAGACGTCAATGTGTCGGAGGAAGCACTTCTGGGGCAAAAGAAACAGAAAGACTAAATTTTAAAATTGGGCTGTATCTCTTATTAACAGCTTGATCCTGGGCAAGTCCTGCTCTTGGATTGTGAGGTCATTCCCCACCTCCCCTCCGAGTTTTTGCAGTGTGGGGAATGGAACTCAGGATCTCATGTACTTTAGGCAAAGATTTTAGCAGTCAGTACATGCCCCCACCCTGAGTTCCTTCATCTGTAACATGGGGACAATGTTGGTTCACAGGGATGTGGTTAGGACTAGAGGTAATAATGTCACATGCTACCGTGATGCCCAGAAAAATTTTCATGTTGAAAATATTTTACTGAATTAAACTGAAATATTCCTTGGAAGAGGTAAGAAGACCTGTGAACTGAGATATATGTATGTTTTAAGACAAATATACATAAATTTCCTTGCAACTAATGTTCTCCACTCCTTGGCTAGAATTCACTTCCAATGGATAAAATGCTTCCACATCTCTAATGGCTAATGTCATTCCCTTTCTAGTAATAAGCTTCCTCACCTCTGTACTGCTAATGTCCATTACTCAATCCTCTCTTGGCCAACCTTTCACTGCAGCTAAGCCACCATTCTGTTGCCTCCATATACTGTCTTCCTTTGCTCCTGGCTAACTTCTATCACTTGCTGCTCTTACAAATATCTACCACCTGCTGGAACTAAAACAATATAGCTCAAGTCCTTAAGATTAACCAATTCATCTGCTCCTGACTCAACTCTCACGCCACCCAGTGGCTTGCAACACAACTTTCAACTTACCTTCCTTCTCACACCAGAACCACTTTTCACCTCACTTGCCTTAACTAATTCACCTTGCTCATCTCTTCTATATCCTCTGTTTTTGTTGTTGTTGTGTCTTTTTGAGACAAGGTTTCACTATGCAGTTTAGGTTGGCCTCAAATTTGAAGTGATCCTCCTGCTTCAGCCTCCTGAGTGCTAGGATTACAGGCATGTGCCACCACACCCAACACATCATTTGTCCTTTATGTCCATCACTGTCCTGTCTCCTGCTCTTCCTAGCCATGTTCGCCCTGATTAACATCCACAGCCCATTCCTACTACCAGCCATAATACTCACCTCTTCCTGACTAATATCATCCATGGTGCCCTTCGAGAGTGGCAACTTGATGTCCTGCATCTTGCACGCCTGTAGCAAGTTATGGCGGTCACTGCGCTTCTGTTCAAGTTTAGTTTCAATGGCTGTCACCTCCTTCTGTAAATGGGTCATTTCCCTAAAAAGGTCCAGGGAGCTAAGTGAGACCCAAATCTGGCAGGCTGCCTGTTCTACATACTTTCTACCACACTAAGGCTGAATCTACTCACTTGTTGGCACCTCCTAGTTTCTTACGAATCTCCTCCATCTCGTGATTCTTGTCATTTACTTCTGACTTCTTGGCCAGGTGCTGATTCTTCAGATCTTGTAGCTGGGCCATGGTCTCATCTATGATCTTCATGTGTCTTTGCTCCTCCTGGTCTCAGCAGGGAAAACAGGAAAAGAGGTAATGACTTTCTCATCTCACCTTGGGATTTTCTCTTGACCCATCCTTCCTACCAGGCAGTTTATCAGAGCTTCTCATCAACCAGCTCTGCTTTTACAAGCCTCCCATCAACCCTCAGCCTTCTTTTACCTTTTTCTAAATTACTGAGTTGCTCCCCCAGCCCAGTTATATAAACTAACCATTACAGAAAAGTTCTAAGTATAGAAAAATAATAAAAATGAGGGAATCACTCATAATTCCACAAGCCAGAGATAACCAACTGACATTCTAGTATATTAGTTCTAGCATTATTTAAGAACAGCGTTACCTATTAAACTAGACTGTATTATATACTGTGATTGTACTGTATTTTGTATTTGGATTTAATGTTATACTTGAGCATTTTTTTCCACATAATTTTTTTTCTTTTCTAGTGGTACTAGGGATTGAACCTAGGACCTTGTGCATGCCAGGAAAGTGCTCTACCACTGAGCCCTACTTCCAGTACTATGTTTGAACATTATTTCCAAATAAAAATTTTTATGTATAGTACAGTAACATTTGTTTTTTAAACCAAAAATACTAAATTTACTATAAGTACACATCTATGAACATACAAGTAAGTAAACCCCCAAAGGTAAGGAAGGCTATATACATGGAATTACCTTTGGAAAGAGAACAGTCAAAGGGGATTTAAATTATACCTTTACTTATAATGCTCTGGTTTTTTAAAACAATTCTTTTAATTTTGATCATAAGGTCACAAAAAAGGAGATATATCTGCAACATACTCTCAAATGGCTCATAGAAAAACACAGACTACAAAAGCAAATGTGGTTTAACATGTTGACAGTGACTAATGAATCTTGGTGGTAGGAAGATCATAATTCTTTGTATCCATGGGTTATGTATTGGTGGACTCAACCAACCATGAATCGAAAATATGTGAAAAAATTATGTCTGTACTTAATTTATACAGATATTTTTGTCATTTTTCTCTAAATAATAAATACAGTGGTACCTCGGTTCACAAATGTTTCTGTTTGCTTTTGTTTTTCTTTGCAAACTCTGCATCAGGTGACCAACATGACTGTGGCCATCTTCTTAGCATAAACACAAATATGGCCATTTCCCCCAGGATTGTGAAATAAATTAAGTTTGTGAACCAAGGCATCACTGTTTGCATCATACTAGACACTGTAATATAGAGATGATTTAGAGTATACAAGAGGATGTATGTAGGTTATATACCACAATGTACCATTTTATACAAAGGATTTGAGCATCCTCATATTTTGGTGGTGGTGGGGTTCCAGAACTAATCCCTCATAGATATCAAAGGATGACTCTACTTCCTGCTAAGTTGAAAATTATTTCAAAATAAAAGGTCACATGAATACATTATCCTGGATCATCTAGATATAAATCTAGTCCTGGCCCAGGATTTTACTGTTTGATCTGCAATTTCATTTAAGATTACAGTGACATCAAAGACTACTGTAGGATCATCAAGGGTTAATGAAGAAAACAAGCAAACAACGAATATAGGCAGACATAATAATCAAATGATATGTTCAAATCACCTTAGGAGGAAATGCTGAAAGGAACAAAAATCTGATGGTAATTTAAAGAGGAAAGGTGTAAGAAAATAGAGTCATCACACAATACATAGTTATATATGCCTGGTAAACTGAAAAGAAATGAGCTGTAGCAGTTACTAGTATGGTCACACTGGGAAGTGACTTAGTTTCAGCAAAATACCATCATCTGTTGCACTGAATTTACATGGTCAGTTTGAATTTGAGTTGGGATGCTTGAGGCTGTGTCTCTAAAGGTATTTGCCAGTGTCCTCTTATGCCATTACTTTCTGCTCTTCACCTTTTCGGTGGGCCCCTAAGAATCCTAGCAATCCTGCTTTGTAGGTCTCTAGCTTTGAGAAAGCTCCTTCAGGGTGTTAAGTATGTTAAGACTATGCTAGTGGATGATGAGATGCTATTCATCTACAGTCACTACAAACAAGTGACTGTGGGCAACATAATCATAGAACAGCTCAAGATGCTGGATTTCAAAGGCAGGGTTAAATCCAGAATCAGCTAAAAGGGATTACTAAGGCAAATGCCAAGAAAGGTCATGATGACAAAGTGGAAGTGCTAATAAAATACTGTGTAAGAAACTGGATTTGGTTGCCACCCTTGTATTTAACCTGAAAATGTCTTGTTTTTCCAATACAGTAATACCTCAGTTGTTGAAGGGCTCCAAACTCTTAACTTTCTACTATGTGAACAGCAAAATTTGAAAACAATCTGCTCAGTGTTAGTAACTCTGCTAGACAGTCAAATGGAAAATTCAACCTTAAAGAACCTGTACGGCTGAGAGTCAGTCACACATTGTCTCACCACAGACACAAAAGAGTAACACTTCAGTCTGTGCATTGCTCTCACCCAGATAACACCCTGTATAGTGCCTGTGCGTGTTAAAACATTTTTGTGCTTTATCTGTGTAAAATAACATAACCACAGTTCCAAAGAAAGTTAATGATACAAGAAGTAAAATTGAGAAGAAAACTATTGAGAAAAATGAATTTATAAGTGTAACTTTTGGGCCTCAGAACCAATTAATTGGTTTTTCATTATTTCTTATGGGAAAAATATGTTCAGTTCTCAAACTTTTCAGTGTTCAAACAGGATTCTGGAACAAACTGAGTTTAACCACCAAGGTATGACTGTATTGTAGATGATCTGAAATAATGAAAATAACCAGTTAACCTAGCTCCTCAAGGTTCTTCAGGATATAGCTCTAACAGATTAGGGACTGGAATTATTACTGATGTTCTCTGATTTCTTTGTACCTGAGATCAATTAAAAAGTATACTTATTACTTTTTGAAAATTAAAGTTTATTTATTTTGAAGTACTTAATTTATGTTTGTCTTGGCTTTTGGTTAAGTGTTCTACATATATAACTAATATCAAAGATTTAAGCCTAGACTGAAGATTTTAAGGAACAGTTTTGCTTTAAAAAGTCTGTGGTCTGACATGGCAGAGCACACCTGCAACCCCAGCACTCGGTAGGCTAAGCCAGGAGGGTTGCAGCAAGTTTGAAGTGAGCCTGGGTTACACCAGTGAGTGAGTTCAAAGCCAACCTGAACTACACAGACAGATCCTATCTCAAAAAAATCAAGCCAAACCAAAGCAAAAAAAAAAAACCCAAACAGCAAAAAATTAAAAGTTTGTGTACCTGCTAGGGATGATGTCAGATACCTGTAATCCAGCACTCAAGAGGCTAAGGCAAGAGGATCACTGTAAGTTTGAGATCAGCTTAGGCCACATTGTGAGTTTAATGCCAGCCTGAACACCTCATCCCCCCCCAAAATGAAACCAACAACAAAAAGCATCTGTGTACTACTAAGGCTGAAGACCACTACACAAGTACATAGCTGTAGTACAATTTGCTAAATTCCCACTTGCCCAGGGGAACTGAGTAGTGTCCAATCTGGTACTACCAATAGTGCTTGTAATAAACATCAACCTGCTTGCACAAAGTTTTACCAGAATTCTGGTTATCTTTTTAGGTATTACTGGGTTAGAGGGTATAAATGCACTCTGAAGACTTGATGGATGGTGCCATATTGCTAAAGAATACTGGTCTTCTGCACCAACATGGGTATTCAGCAGTTCTTTTGTTTTTAAATCTCAGGTAATGTAAAAGTAGGGGAGAGAAAAAAATAGTAAAAGTATTATACTCAATTGTTGCCTTCATTTGCATTTCTCTGATATCTGATAAAGCTAAATTACTTGCATGTATTTATGAGCTATTTGAATCTATTGAATTGCTTGTGTCATTTACTTACTCCCTCTAGCTTGGTCTTTGTGTTTTTCTTACTGACTTAGATGAGTGTTATAAATTCTGGAAATTATCTTTCTGTTTCTCACATCTATTCCAATTTTTCTTTCTGTCTTTCAATTTTCTCTTTTCTTACCTTCTTGAGCTTTTCTATCTCATTTTCATCTTTTTTCACTGTCTGCTCCCACATATGTACTTTATCCTGGTCCTCCTTCAGTTGGTTCTTCTCAAAATCCAACTGGATGCCCAAGCGAGTCTTCTGATTCTCAAACTCCAAACTGTGAAGAAAAAGGAAAACTAGGAACAGGGTTCAGAGCTTCCAGTTACTCTTAAATTTCAGTCACCACCAGCTCATCCATTCATATATACATAAAAGTTTCTAGAAGCTGGAGAAGTTCCTCAACCTAGTACCATGAACATGGCTAAAGGTACAGGAGACTGATATAAACCCTCTTTATCCCTTTAAGAACTGGAAACTGGGAACTTAGGGTGCTGAGCAACCCAGCAAGCAGCCTGCCCTGGTAAGTGGCTGTGGTCTGGCAAGCCGCAGCCACCCCAGGGTAAGTAGCAAGAAGCAACAGTGTTTCCTGAGATCTGCACCATGTTGGAACTTAAGGTGCTGAGCAAACCAGCAACCAGCCTGCTGTCTACCCGGGCGCGGGCTTAGAATCAAACATACCAACCCCCCAACCCCGTTAACAAGCGGGATCCAGGGATCTTGGCATCTCTTGGGAGCTTGAAGTTATGTAACGCAGCGAGTGGGGGGAATTTCCTTTGACTATCTCTTTGAAGGTGGATATTTTTATCACCGTTTTGCTTTGTCCTAATTAATGGTGCTGCTCTATTCAATATTCTGTTTTGATAAGTCCTATAATATTGTGTATTTCTTTTGATTTTGCTATACCTGATTGAAAGAACTATTGCGAAGATAATGAAATATACAATGGTGCCTATTACTGTTGCCCCAGTGACCTGCTGTGATGTTCTGTACCAATTTCACTACACTGTCTCAGTTGGCTTTATTCCATCCTGTTTTGTTGTATATTAGTACCTCCAAGTTAATAAAAAATTAAATTAAAAAAATAGAACATGAGAAAACAAGGTAACAAAATACCTCCAAAAATTCTCAACTCCACTAAAGGGGATCCATGTGACATGGATGAGGAGAAACTCAAAAACAAAAGAATTATATAAGGTGATTAAAAAGGAAATAACAACAAAACAGATCAATAAGATACTGAGTAAGCAGAAACATGATATAACTAAACAGATAATGGACTTAGCCAAAGGAGGGAAAGAAAGTGCTCTAAAGGATATAATTGCATGTATGTTTAAGTGTGTAGGATTGATAACCGTATTACTAAGTTTTTTTGGATTGCTGAACAGAACTGTTTGCAGCCTCACTGTTTGAATGTCCACTTTGTATGCCTTAATTTTGTAACATGAACAACTATTTCTGAGAAGACAGTATGTAATTTATCAACTAGTAATTTCTTACTTAAAAAAAATTCTATATTATTTCTACTCTTTTTTTCTGTTTTGCTTTTCTCTTTAAATAAAATTTAAAATAAAAAAAAAGAACTGGAGACTACAGAAATGTCTCCAAGTTCCTAGTGGGCACAAAAAAGTCCATCTGAACTCAACTCATCAGCTTAGTTCATTCTTATTTAATAAGCTTCTACGTATTTTACCTCTAAACTTTGAATCAACAGTTCTAAAAGTAGTCATTATTATCTTAATTTTACAAAGGAAACAGGCAGAGGTAAAAGGTCTTGCCAATGCCACACAGCTAGTAATCAGCACATATGTCTGGAATCCAACACTAACATAAAAACCCAGGCTTTTTCCCTTATATCATTATTTTAATATAGTTAAGAGGGCTGGTTTTTCAACTCTGCCACTTACTAGTAGTGTGATCTCCAGCAAGTTAGTGACATTATATTCTCCTTGCCCCAGATTCTTCATTTTTAGAAATGATATAACTTACCTCAAAGTTAGTTATTAGAATTTCTTAATGAATTAATGTGTAAAAAATACTTAGAACCATGCTTGGCACACAGTAACTGCTCAATACGTTTTAGTTATCATCATTGCCAAGTATACTAGCTGCATTCAGCTCATCTTATGCCTAGATGCTTTCACTCTGTCCATTATCCCAAAGCTCTTTCTGAAGATTTTAGAATCTCTCAAGGGGTTGAGTTTGGGGTAAGAATGGAGGATAAAATACTTGGGATTCCTATTGTCCATTCCCCTCTCTCTTCACAGCCTCAGCACATGTAACCAGCACACAGACCCTAGCAAGCCAGGCAGGATTAACTCCCAACTGCCCCTCCAATCCACAGTATGGCGTGACAGATGTAGCCAGATGTCATGCTAGCAGCTTAAACCTATTATTGTAGTCACTATAATCCAAATGAAATGTAATTAACTCTGTAATTTTGAGCTATGCAATTTTAAGTCCAATTTCCTAAGTATGACTCACAAAGCCCTCTGTGATCTGGCCCCTGCTGACCTCTCCACCACCTCTGCCTTCCTCTTGATCCTGTTTTTATGCTCCACACATTCAAAACTACTTAGTATCCAGAACAAGGCATACCCTTTCACACCTCCAAGCATGCTGTTCTCATTGCCTGGACCTCCCTTCTTCAATAGCTGCTTGGCTGGCTAAATTTCACTTACTCTTTAAGACTGTAGTTCATCACTGCTTGTTCTGTAAATCCTTTCCTGATGATTCAGCGCAGGCTTTTAGTTTCTATTTCATTTTCTTGGATTTCTGCCTTTTAGAACTTCAGTTGCACAGTTGAGATAAACCCCACAACACATAACACACTTATCATCACTGTCTAGGCAAGGTCTTTCCCTTATTTCCTCTATTTCAATCCCTGATTTCTATCCCATTACCTTTCATTCGTCTTACTTTTTCAGTTAATACTGTTCATGACTTCTCCATGTAATTATGTATCAATCTATTCTTGCTTTGAAATGCTCCACAGTGTTCTAGTCTGTATATTTATCACATTTAACTTATACTTTCCTCCGGTGATGGCCACTTAAACTGCCAACATTCCATGAACACAGATTACGCCAAGATACATTACTCCAAATGTGTCTATGTGACTATGTGGTAAGACTCTCTCTCTGGAATATATACCCATAAAGTTTCACATACTACAGAGGACACATGTAGACTTATTTTAGCAAATACTACTAGATTGTTTTTAATTTGCATTTCTCTGATTAGGAGATTGAACATCAATTTCTATAGCTGTCAGCCATTTGAGCTTCTCTTTCTAAGAAATGCCAACTACCTCCTCTGCCCATTTTTCTGTTAAGTCTCTTTCTTGGTGTTGTTTTTTATTTTTCCTTATGATTTGCAGCTCCTTAAAACTGTCCTCTGTATTTTGTATTTATCTCAGCTACACCATCAATCAGTTTTGAAAGTGTTGATCTGCCTGTTTCTTCAAGCATTCCTTATATTCCGTAAGAAAAGATAAAGCCTCTGATTCAATTCTATATCCTGTGATCCTGGCTTGCAGTGGGAGAGCAATGAGTATTTATTGTATGGGTAAAAGGCATGACAAATGGTTTACTGACATTAGGCATGACCTCCTTCAACAGTGACTGTCATCTTCCCCATTTTACCTGCCCCCTTCCAATAGTAACTAGCATAGGACAACCTCGCACGAAGTAGGCATTCAACAAACACTGAATGAATGAATGAACTAAAGCGAGGAAGAAAAGAGAAGCTTGTTTTGTTCTTATTGTTCCTCAAACTAGCTCAAACTAGAACTCTCTTGCCACACATACACATTAGGAGGATAACATAGAAGGGAATGTTTATTGTTCTTAGTAAGTGCTAAATATTATGTTAAATACTTCAAAAGGATTATTTCACCTGCTCCTCCCAACAATGTCACAAGACAGGTATCATCATCATCTCAATTAATGGACACTGGCTTAGAGAAGTCAAATCACTGCCGAAGATGAGTTGTGGAATGGGGGATTGTAATCTAGGTAAATCAAGTTTAAACTGCCACTCTTACCCACTATTCTATGGCATACTATTTCCCACCTGACTTCTCTACCTAAATAAATTACTGTGATTCTACAAGCCAGTCCCTGCCTTATGACTGCATCTGACTTTCAAAGATCTCAAGATAGATGGAGGCTCAAGGGCATCTCAGTATCTTCTATCAATATTTCCACCTACCGCTTCTTGGCAATTTCATTTTGCCGCTTCACCTTCTCTTCTTCAAATTCTCGGATATTGCGTACACCAATCTCCCGACAAAACTCTTCAAACACCTCATCTTCCACCTAAGGGGAATGCAGAGGTCCTCTTGGTCAGAGTCCTACTTCTGCCCTGATGCACATGTTGGCATGGCTCACCCCATACCAACCTGATTCATCTTCTCCTTTAAGTCTTTCATTTCCCTCTCTCGGCTCTGGATGATTCGCTTGATATCATTGATTCGAGGTCCAAAGTTGGCCAACTCACTCTCCAGCTTGGACTTTTCCTATAGGCAATGGGTTAAAAGACAAAGCAATGAGGGTCCATGGCAGAAGAGAGTTACATTGACTACACTGACCCCATATTCAGGAAAAGTTAGCTCTCCATACACTGTGAAAACAAAACTTAGGACCACTGTCCTAGTCAATTCTCTACTATCTCTCACTGGAACCATGTGACTAACGCCTTGGACTCCTCTCTGGACTTCAGGTCAGCCAGCTTCAATCCACAGGGCTGACTGCAAAGAAACATGATTAGTTACAGGTCTGCAACCCCTTATCTATAACACCTGGGACCAGATAGGTTTTAAAACCTAGGCTTTTTTTTTTAGAAAAAAGTAAAATTATATATACACAAACTACATATACACACACTACAGAGAACACAACCAGGGTAAACCAGGGAAGCACCTCATAATCAAAACATGCATTTAATATACCTAGAAGAGTATTCCCACCTTTAGAAATTAAAACACTTGAAGCTCATTTTCAGTTTACTTATAGAAGGTAAAATGTTTGAATGAATTATGCTAACAATAGCACCTTGTATTTACTGAGCATCTACTACTCTAAGCATTTTTAGATATTTATTCCATTTTGCAATGACCCTATAAAGCAGCTACTAATGACACTCTTTTTTGTGGCAGGGGGCACACAGGATCTTGCTAAGTAGTTCAGGCTGACCTTGAACTTGGGGCCCAGGATGGCCCCAAACTGGCAGCAATCCTCCTGCCTCAGCTGGGACTACAGGTATGTGCCCCCACATCTGGCTAATTCTATTCTTATAGATAAAGGTGAGAAAAGTGACACTAATGGTTAAAGTAACTTCCCTACTGTCATACTCATGGCTAAGCTAAGACCTGAAACTCTGGCTATCAAACCCTAGTCTCTACTTGGTTTGCTAGAAGAAGGTGGGAAGAAGAGTGTGGGTGTTCCCCACTCAGAAAAAACCTAGGCTAGGAATTTGAGGATGGCCCTAGAGGACAGGGCTGAATGCCAGGACCCACCTGTAGATTCAGTGCCAGATGCCTTGTCTTGGTCTGTTCTAGGTCACTCTGTGAGTATTTGAGCCGCATCTGTAGTCCGTGGGCTTGAGACTGCACCTGACGCAGTTCTGCCTCTTTCCGTTTTGCCTTCACCTGCTCCTGAAGGGGACCAAAAAAAGAGTTCAGTGGTAAGGTGGCCAAGCTGGTTCAGGACCCCTGCTCCTAGGGACCAGCACTGCCTATGGCTTACTTTTAGCTCCTCCGTCAACCGCTCCTTTTTCTCTTTCAACTTGTCTACTGCTTTTTCATCCCAGCGCCGTGCTTTGGCCTTCAAGTCACTAGCTCCACCAGAGATGACTCCTGACTTCTGGAACAGGGTCCCATCCAGTGCCACTGTCTATACACAGTAGGAAAAAGAGAGAAGTTGAACAGAGGGATCTGCAGTACTGAGCCTGTCTAGTTTCAACCTGAGCAAAAGAATCCACACCTTGTGGCGCTGATGCCCTCCAAAGGCAATGCGGCGGGCATCCTCCACATTGTCACAGACAAGGGCATTGCCACAAGCATACTGCAGAGCTTTTTTAATGTGAGGTGGCTCATAGCGAATCACATCAATCACTAGCTTGGCCCCCTTCAGCTCCCGGAGTTTCTCATCTGTAGGTTTCACCTGTAGGGAGAAGCTCAGTAAGTGGTAGAACATAAAAGGCTAAGGTGAGGGGCCATCAAACTCAACCCTACAAGCCTCACCTCCAGGTAGTCAAGAGGCAGAAAGGTCTCAGGCTCCCCACGCTGCTCCTTGATATACTGAATACAATCCCGGCCTGTCTTCTCTGAGTCTACAATAATGGCATCCATGTTCTTGCCCAAAACCTTGGTCACAGCAATCTGATACTTCTTTTGTGTGGGCTGGCAGAGGTCAATGAGGCGGCCATACTGAGTAAAGGAGGAAGGCAAAATGAAAACAAGAGGCTTTTGGGAGCTGGTTTGGGAATCTCAATTACCAGCCTGGAAAGAAAGGCAAGCTAAAATCTGTATTAGGAGGAATGAATGCAACTATACTAATGATCAAACTAGCCCACTAATTCTGCATCTGTGTAATCCTACCCTTTATGAATGGGAATGGATTGATGGAAAGCACTTGCAAGATTACTCTTGCTGCCTGTAATCTGGACTAGCACAGTGGCCAATTCTAATGTTGCTTCCAAAGATGGAAAAGTTTGGGTAACAGAAGGAGGCTAAAGGAATGAATAAATGGGTCACACAATGTGAGAAAACCAGTATTATGCTCAATATTTTGAAAGAGGCTAAGAGCAAAAGATGACACTGTCTCTTGGCTCAATTATATAAGATACAAAAAAGATAATGCTGTAGGTTTTCCAAGACTATCCTTGTTTTTTGGGATCTGACAAGACTGAACTGAACCCTATAAATCTGAGTAGCCTGACCCAAAAAGACATTTTAATGTGATATAATTGACGGTATTAATTACTAATTAATGAATGAATGAGAGTCTAATAACATGCCAAATATATATATATACATATATATATGTATATATATATATTCTTATATGTATATTTTTCCCCTTTGAGACAGGATCTCACTGTAATTCAGGCTGGCCTCAAACTCACAGTGATCCTCCTGCTTCAGCCTCTCAAGTGCTGGGATTACAGGTATGCACCACCACGCCTGGCTATGCCAGTATATTTGACTTATATGATTGTTATGATATGTATGAAGACCAGGAATGGACTCTGATATTGTGAAATAAATATTTAGTCTTCATTCCCAGTTTCTAACATAGTTTCAAAAAATGAGGTGACAACAATATGTTGACTGACCACTGGTCAGTCAACCTAGGAGTCTAGGTTGCTAAGCTTTAGGATGGGAGCTAGTCAAAGATTAAGGCAAGATTGGAAAGTTGTTCCAATGTTCAGTGCCACCCCATCCCCACCTCCAACTGATGAGAAAAGAAGGGCTGAAGGTTAAGTTGACCAACAATGGCCAATGATTTTATCAATAATGCCCACATATTGAGACCTCCATAAAAATCCAAAAGCTGTTTGGGAAGCTTCCAGATAGGTGAGGAAAATAAGGTACCTGGAAGGTGGTATATGTGGAACAGGCATAGAAACCCCATGCTCCTTCTATACCTCACACTATACAGCAGTCTCATCAGGCTATTCACCTGTATACTTCACAATAAATGGGTAAATATAAGTGATTCCATGAGTTCTGTAAGCCACTCAAGCAAATTAATCAAAGCCAGGGAGGAGATCATGGGAAACCAATTTATCATAAGTTGGTCAGAACCACAAGTTACAACCTGAGGATTGCAACCAGTATCTGAAGTAGGGGTGGTCTTGTAGACCTCAGACCTTAACCTGTGGTATCTGATGCTACTTCCAGGTAGACAGTGCCAGAATTAAATTGAGTTATAGGACAGCTAGATGGTATTTATCAGAGAATCACTTGGTAAGTGGGGAAAAATCACCATACACATGGTATCAGAAGCAAAGTGCTATATTGGTTATATGAGAATAGGAGAATCACTGTGGTTTCTTCCTATCTCACAGAGAAACACAGCCTTCATGCTATTGAGGAAGAGTCTGTTCTGGCTCCTAAGCAAAAACTTCAGGCAGTCATATCTGAATCAAAAATTATCTTTGTACATCTCACTTTTACCATTTCACAGACTACTATCACCCTGATACTATGCTAGATAATCTTATATACATTTATCTCGATTTTCTCACAAGCACCCAATAAAATAAATATCCTATCAGTTTTATTCTTCCATCCCTCAAAACCTAGTATGGTTCCCTAAGAATTATCAAATGCAGAGACTGATACTAATTCATAATTATCTCCCCAGCAGTGCTTAGAGGAGTGACCAAGAAATATGTGTGGAACTACATTAAGCTGAAACCAAGGACAGGATAATATTGAGATAATATTCAGGGAATTTGGAAACTCAGAATCTGGGAAAAGAGGCCCAGCTAATACAGTGTGAGTAACCCTTTCCTCCTCACAGGGTAGCTGTGAAAATCTGAGAGTGAGTGCAAGAAAGGACTTAGGAAAAGTCCACCCTCCAGTCTTACCACAGAGCCAGGGTAAAGACGCTTAATGCTTTCCATTATCTCTGCCTTTCGCTGCTGGCGGCTACTCTCCTGGCGATCAATGCGGGCATCCCCCAACTGCTCCATCACCTGGTTCAGTTCCTTATTGATCTCATCGATCCGCCGCTTGGCCATCTCCACCTCCTCTGTCAGCTCTCCCTCTAGCTTCTTCTGCTCCTCTAGGGACTGCCTATGAAAGGAGAACACAGAATAAAGAGATACTGTGAGAGATAATATGCTATGAGATAATACTGAATTCCTGGTTAAGAGACTCTGGCAGTCCTGCTTGAAGGGGGACAGAACAAGTGTGGAAAAACAGGCATAGAAAAAGGGGGCAAGGATGCAGAGTCACATACTTGCTCGTGGTGATGTATTCCTCCAGCTTCTCAATCCGTTTCTGATTCTCTTCAATCTCCCGCAGCTTTTGCTTGATCTTGGCCTAGGTAACAAATATATTCCATAACCAGGGAATGATCTAGTTAACTCTAAGATCTTGGGACACTGGCTTACACTCCCTCATGTGCCTGGTCCTACAAGAGCTCAGAAGTCCAAGGTAATCTATCACTAACACAGAAGGCCTCCTAAAGAACAGACACACAGATAGTTTCCAATTTGGTCTGCTAACTGCCAGATGCCTCCCAGGGCTCTAGAACATAAGTACTGTATATAGCCCAGGCTTTCTCACTAGTCAGAAAAGCACAAATTAAGGTACAATAAAACTTCCCAAGTCTTTCTGAATCTGTTTTCTCATCTGTAAAATGTAATTTCCATTTTCCAGAATACATATTAAGTACTAAATAAAAGTAGCTATTAATATTAATACCACCAACAGATGACTGTCTTTTTCTAGTACTAGGAACTAAACTCAGAACCTCGTATTTGCCAGGCAGGTGCTTGTCATTGAGCTCTATTCCCAGCTAGCTTAAGTATTTAAAAAGCACAACTTAGCAAAATGCCTGGAACACTGTAGGCTTTTGGAGAAATATAACAACTTTCTGTTGTCATCATGGATATGAGAAAGTCCTGCCCAGCCAGAGACTAAATTTACCCAGGCTGACTCAATCTCTGCCCAGAAAAAGGGGCGAGGACACAGGCCAGGAAGCAGCATAGCCAGGGGCTCCCCAGGAGAGATGGCCTCCTCCCTGAACAGAAGGCTCTTCCCTGAACAGAAGGTGCAGGAGCCGGGGCGGGCAGAAAGAGGAGGAAATGGAGTTGGAGCCAGGGAAACTTAGATTTATTGGGCACCTACTGTGTGTACTCAGCACTGTACATATATTATCGCATGAAACCTCACAATGACCCTGCAAGATAGGTGTTTATAAATCCTCATTGACAGATGAGGCTCAGGGAGGTGAAGTGATTTGGTCAAGTTCACATGGCTAGTAAAATGGCAGACACAGAGGAGGTGGTCAGTATCAGAGACCAAAAAAAAGGAGCAGGGGAAGAAAGGCAATAAGTGAAATATAGTTGATAAGAGTATGAGCTTTAGAGCTAGGTTCACATCCTGTTTCTACTGCTGAGTAATCATATAACCTTATATAACCTTAGGCAAATCACTTCTCTTTGCTATAGATTCCTTAAGTGGAAAGTAGGGATAATAGTAGCCATACAATAAAAGTAGTATAAATGAAGAATTAAATGATAGAATGTATCTAAAGAACAGTTCCTAGCACGTGGTAAGTACTCAACAGACAATCATTATTTCATTTTTCTAGAAAACATCATCCCTAATTTTGTTTTGATGCTGGGGATTAAACCAGGGCCTTATGAATGTGGCATTCATACTCTTCCATTGAGCTACACCACCAGCCTCCAGACCTAATCTCAACTCTTACCCACCTCTGTTTCTACTTTCTTCCGCTCTTCCAGATCCAGACGGTCCTGGTCAGCTTTCTGGTCTCGATTGAACTTCTCTAGTTCCTGAGCCAAAGTGGCTGCTCTCTTGCTGGCTTCTTCTTTCAATCGGTGGTATTTCTTCACCTGAGTTAGGGACAGGGAAGGAAGACAGGGATGACTAAGTCAGCTCATGTTAGCCTTGTGATCTCTTTCCTAAACCAACCCCTTCCAAGGCTTACCTGATTCTCCTCTAGGGTCAAATCTCTGCCTTGACTCTGACTCTCCTCTTCCATTCGTTCTTCGAACTCCTGCCGAGCCTTTTCCACTGACAGCATTTCTTTTTCCAGCTCATCCATGTCACCTTTACGTTTCTTGTAGTGCTTCTGAGCATTCTGCAGAGACTTCTTCGCTGCTTCCAATTTCTTAATTTTGTGGGAAGTATTCTCTTTGGCTTTAATGTATTGAGGCCGCTTCTGATTCAGCTCTGAGTCCTTCTCCCTTTTGCCAGAGCGGAAGAGGACAACCAGATAGCACAGTGGAAAAAAGATAGGGTCTCACTTGTTTTACCCAAAGAAAGCAGGACCTGAGCCCCAAAGTCAACTTTAAGGACTCCCCTAAAAGACTATGGGCCTGATGCCCCTATGGATCCTCAAAAAGGGGGAAATCCAATTATTCCCTGGAAACTGTATCTTCAGCCTGGCATTCTAGCCACCCCTGCTAGACTAGGTTCCTCACTGACTCCCAAAAATAACCTGTGTTTTTTAAGCTGTCCGTCATCTCATCTAACCATTTCAAATTTCTATCTTTTAAGCAACTAATTTCAGTTTTTCTATGCTAGAATTGCCTTTGTGGTCACTCCAGGGACTGGACCTCCCATAACCTCCTCTCACTTAGCAAAGACACTTCTTTAAATTCTCCTTCCTCTGAGTAGCAGCCTACCAGGGTATGGGAATTTAATACTTGTACTTGTCACAAATTCAAGGCATCTAGACTGACACTGGCCAAACCAAATCAAGGAGAAGATAGAGAAACTAATACAAACATTGGTAACTAAGCTCAAAGCAGCCCTCAGGGAACCATTCAGCCTCTTAGTTTCCCAGCCAGGTCTGACTCTTACTTTATCTCCTTTTCAATCTGCTGCTGCTCCCGCATCATTTTGCCCAGCTCCTTCTTCTTCTCTTTTAGCTCATCCTCAACCTTGTCCATACGCTTCTTGTCCTTCTCAATCTCTTTGTTCTTTGAGGCTAGTTCCTTATTGAGTTTCTCAATTTCCACTTCATTATGGTAAAGCTTAAAAAGCTGCAGCTGTACCTGAGCTCGCACCACCTCATCTTTCAGGCGCTGGTAGCGGTCTGCCTGTGAAAATGGGAATGGTAACAGGGGTAAGGCTCTGGCTATCCTGGCCCTTCAAAGCCAAGAGGCAGCCTTGCCACCTACCTCTTCCTTCTCTTGTTTAGCCTCCTTGCGTTCAGCTGCTATGTTTTTCTTACGATGATAATTAAATTGTGTGTCTTCTTCTGCCTTCACCATTTCCTTCTTTCGCTTATCATACTCCTGGGCCAGTTCCCCAGAGCGACTGATCTCTTCAAACAGAGCTGTCCTCTCTTTGGGGTTCTTCATGGCAATAGATTCCACAGCACCCTAATAAAGATCAAAACACTCTCACATTTAGACCCTAGCAAGCTCAGTTATCTCTGCTCACAGTCCCTGATATTCAGAAAACGTTCGCTGATCCACTTCCCCCGACTGGTGCCACATTACACATGTGGAAACTGTGTGAGGAGCAGAGGAAACTGAAGAGATAGACACAAAGGTAACAGAGTGTTATGTGCAGTGACAGAAGGAGCAGAAAAAGGAATAAATGAAGCTTGGGGGAAGGGTGGGAGGTTGGTAAGGATGTCTATCTGGGAAACATTTCCAAAAGTGACATACAAGTTTGGAAAACGAAGAAAAACTAGTCAAGAAAATAAAAAAAGGAGGCTGGGGATGCAGCACTTGCTTAGTGTATTTGAGGTCCTCATTTGATTCCCCAAAACTGGAAGGGGCCAGAATTGAAGAAGGGGAACAGAAAGGAACGGAAAGGAGGAATAAAGAAGAGAGAAAATGTTATTCCATGTAGAAGAAAATTAATATGTAAGTGCCTGCATGTCAAAGATAGGAGGTGAATTTAGGAAACTGCAAATGCTTTAATTAGGTTGGAATGTAAGGTGAGAGGGAGAGTTACTGGCAGGTAAGGCTAGAAAAGTGGGCAAGAACCAAATGATAATGTTTCTTGAATGACAGGTTTAGGTGTTTGGATTTTTAACCTAAGGTAATGTTTTTTAAACTTCAGCATGTATCATAATAACTTGAAGAGCACAAACACAAACAGCTATGCCCCACGTGTAATCTCTTCAGTCCACAGGGCTGAAGAGAATGTGCATTTGTTACACTGTCCCAAGTGGTGTAGATACTGCCATTCTGGGGACTATAATTTAAGAACCGCTGTAAAAACAAGCAGTCACTAAAATGCTTTAAAGAAAGAACAGAGAGAAATAGATTTGTGATGAAGCTGGAGGATGAAGCTCCAGATGAAGCTGGAGGATTAACTAGAAGGGGCCAGACTGAAATCAAGAAACCCACTGAGGAAGGTGCTACAGTAGTTTAGGGGAGAGATGATAAAACAAGAGGTGGAACAGGCTCAGGGAGATGAGATAAGGGCTAACAAAAGTAGACAACCAATCACTGTTTAAAATGCACACCTGAGGGGCTGGGGATTTAGCTCAGCGGCATAAGTGCCTGCCTTGCAAGCGCGAGGTCGTGAGTTCGATCCCTGATACCAATAAAAAAAAAGAAAGAAAAATACACACCTGAAAAAAAGGAAAAAAAAACATAAAAGAAATTGCACACCTGGAAGACGAGGAAGTTACGAGCTTTGATGAGAATGCCTAACTTCTCTAATTCCTCACTGTACTCATGTAGCTGGACCACTTTGTTGTTGATCTTGTATTCAGAGGAACCACCTAAAAGAAAAAGCACGAACTGGTGAAGGTCAGGCCTTCTTTCTACCCCAGCAACAAGTCTAACCAACTCTTAGGACTCTAGGAAAGATTTTCCAACCAAGCTTACCCACCTACAATGACACGGGCAAAGGTTCGGTCTTCAGCACCCTCCTCAGAGTAGACCATGCTGACAAAGGCTCGGTTAGCAGCTGGCTTGCCCACAGGAGCTCCGTGGATTAGGTCCCGCAGGGTCTTTACTCGAAGGTTGCTGGTTTTTTCACCTAGCACAAAGCTGATAGCATCCATTAGATTTGACTTACCTAAGGGAGGACAGGACAAAGCATAAGAGTGAAAATCAGGAAGAAGTGAAGGGGAGAGGAAATGGAAGGAGTCACCGAAAGGAATAGATATGTTCTCTATTCACTCAGTGCACGGACCAATGGAAGAAAATGACTCTGATCTCATAAAAAGTGGGCCCAAGCAAAGCTCTCAGTCAAAAATTAGAAAAAACAACTCTTGCTGTTATTACTCATAGCATTTAGAAACTAGAACCCCCTAAGGAAAGAGTATATTCAGAAGAATGGATTGTTCTACAATCTTTCATGACACAAGCAAATACTCATGAAACAAAAGAAAGCGAAAATACTTCATATAGTTTGATCACAAGAATGTAAAAACAAAAAATGAGCTAGTGAAAAGGGAAAATGAGGTTTTTAAGAAAATTTCAGTGTTGCAAAATGAAAAAGGTGCAGAGATCTGTTACACAACAGTGTGAATATATTTAACACTAGTGAACCCACATACTTAAAAGTGATTAATTTATCAAATTTTATATATTTTACTACAATTTTTTAAAAGGCATATTCCAGTTATGATATAATATGGAGCACCCTAGGCCAAGTGTGGTAGCATATTTTTGGAAGAAGGATAGCCACAGGTCAAGGCCAGCCTGTCTCAAAACAACAAAAATAAAAAACCCCACCACACAACCCTATATGAAGCACTCAACATCAGCTAAAAAGTATCTTGCCAAAAATACTTACCCTGAATCTAAACAAGCATTTCAACCTTAATTCTATTTTCTAAAAATATAGCAGACAGACAAACCTTAGGACAAAAACAGAAAGTGAGACAGTCTACAGAACTTGCCTATTGCCTAATATGCTCAAGACCTTGGGTTCCCTACCACAACCACCACTACCACCACCACCCTGCCATAAAAAGGTCAATGTCTAAAAGGAAATATGAAAACCATTACAGAATATAGGAAATTACCGAGATACAGTAAGTCCCCCATTTACAAATGAGTTCCATTCCCGGAGAATTTTGTAAGTTGAATTTGTTGATAATCCAACAAAGTGAGTCTTATACAGTACACCTGTGAATCTTATATAGTACACCTGAGAAAGTTCACAACTGGAATGTTTGTAAGTCAGGGACTTAGTATAAACAAATGCAATGTGAACTCTGGATTCTGGTTCAAAAAGTAAAAGAAGAAAAGTAAGGGTGAAATGTCATTTAAGTCTGCAGTTTACTTTCAAATGATTAAGCAAAATACACATGTATGTTTGCAAATTTTCATAATAAAAATTTGGGGAGAAAGGAAGGTATAGGAAAAATACATGAAAATATAAACAGTTAACAGCAATTGCTTCTGAGAAGTAAACAAGGTAACTGAATTCAAAGGAGACTTACACAGCACCATCCTTTGTGATTTCTGAATTTTTAAAATGTGTTTCAGCTATACAAATAAATGAGGATTTTGTAACAGTGGGGATTGAACTCAGGGCCCTTGCTCTGAGCTACATCCCAAGTCCTTTTTACTTTGAAACAAGGTCTAAGTTTCTTAGGCAGGACTTGAACTTGCAATCTTTCTGCCTCAGCCTCTCAGAATGTTGGGACTACAGGTACGCACCATCCCTCCCATTCAGTTTGAGTCAGTATTTTAACATAAGGAGTGGTTATCTTTTCAGTAGTGGTATCATAGCTTTATTTTCTTCATATTAGAATGGAAAGAAAGGGCATTTTTTAAAAGAAAAGTTTAGACTGATGTTGGAGGGTGAAGAGGTACATTTTAATTTCTATAAATTCTATCTCAGGATTCTCCCTATTCATGTTATATGACTGAACTGAGGATCTGATGTCCAATGCCATTCTACCTAACATAAAAATGGTCCTTCTATGGAAGCAGAAAAAAAACAGTGATTAAGACCTTTGTGTACAGGTATAGTAGTGCATGCCTATATTCCCAGCTACTTGAGGGACTGAGGCACTGTTGCAAGTTCAAGGCCAGCCTGGCCAGCTGGAGGGATGGGGTATGGTTTAGGGGCAGAAAACATGCTGAGCATGCAAAACACCCTAGGTTCAGAGAAAAAGGTGGAGGAGGGGCTTGTAAAAACTGACCCAGACCAGTTCTAATACTAGTTTCACTATTTCTTAGCTGGTATTCCTTCTTCTGACCTGGAAAAAAATGAAAAAAAAATGATTTACAGGTCTATAAAAATGAGTGGCACATTCTTTTGGAGTAGAAGGAACACAGGCCTTGAAGTATGACAGGTGTGGATTCCAATCCTGGCTCTGAGAACCAGAGCAAATTATACCTCTGTACCTCAGTCTTCCCAGGTACAAAGTGAAGGCTTTATTAGGTGCAAAATATGTGCTTTGGATTCACCAAATCCTAGTTTCAATTTCCAGAACCCAAAATGAAAAATAAAATAAATGCTATGAGTTCCAATGAAGTACTTGGCATACAATGGATGCTCAATAAAGGACAGACCTATCCTAACCCAAGTCTAGACTCAGTTGTCTCCCCCATTGCAGACTAGCACATCACACAAACCAGGAGTCAGTCTTTTAGGCACTAATTTCCAATTTGGGGCTTCTCCCATAATCTCCAAGCAAGACAAGAACATCTCACAACCAAAAGCCTCTTTACACAATCATTCAATATTTTAAGCATTTTTATAATATATATTACAAACAGTACACCAATAAAATGTTTCAAGGAATGTCTTCTTTAGAGCACTCACAGACCAGTTATGAAAACACAAAAACATACACCAGAAATACAAAAGAAAATAAACAATGTGTATAATGTCTACTGTGTGCCAGAGAGGAAGAACCACAGACCTTGGGAATCAAGGAATACTTTGTAGAGGTAGACTTGAAGAATGGGGCAGGAGAGAGTCTGACCAAGAGTATTTTTAGAAGTTGAACATACAAATCTATCAATGTTGAAGATATTGAATGCCAAAGGGTGCATCTTGACTTTTTCCACAGGGGCCACACCACCAGAACCCTAAGAAACTGGGTAGATTTCAACACATTAACCCTCTAGGACAGTGGTTCTCAAATGACCTGAGACGGAGAAGTAATTTTGTGCTCTGTCCTCTCATAACAGGCAATGTAAGGAGACATTTTCGTCACTCATACTTGGGAAGTGGGGGTGCTATCATCTAGGAGGTAAAAGCCAGGGATACTGTAAAACACACAATGCACAGGACTAACCCTACAATAATGAATTACCTCACTGGCATGCTGATATTGATCCCCCGTGCTCTAAGTAGAGATCCAAACTTACGCAAGACTCCAAGGAAGGTCTTTAGTATGAGCTACTCCACAGCAAGGGCAGGCCCTTGGACTAGAAAATGAGTGGAGAACACAGCAGGATTCCCAATGAACCACTTCAACGTACACGTAGTACCGTATGGAAATGAGGTAAGACATGAAATAGTTATTACCTGTAAAGTGAGCACCCAACTAACATTAACATGTCCCATTTCCTGCAAAGCCTCAAATTATCTTATTTTTTCTCCATCTTCTTTCCCCTCTAGAATTTCCATGAGAACCCGGATTTGGTTTATTCTACTCTCTGCTATTCCACAACTTGAACAACTGATGAATATTGAAAACATTCAAAAAACCTAGAAGGCGAGAGTTCAAGCTTTTGACAGTTTCCGTGGCAGGAAAGGCGCATATCCGGGACAACAATCTCTGAGACTTAGGATACCAAGAACTCAAGCGCTACGTCTTAAATTTAAAAGTGCCGCTTTGGAGAGGGCGAGCGAAAAGGAACAAATTGGAGTGTACCAATGCTAGGCGGCAGCGCGTACGGGGGCGAAGCTGGAGTGTACCGTCTGGGACCTCAGGCCACAGAATAGCTCCCCCATTTTCCGGGTAGGTCGAACAAGGCTGGGAAGCCGGAACCAGCCAAAAGAGCTAGGAAGCTCGCAGCTGACAGTTGGCTCTTGACTAGCCTTTTTTGGCGGGAGGGGGAAATGGGCGGGGCATCGGACAGTTCGGCCAGTACCACTCAGTCCGGAGCGGCGGTCGTATAAAACTGGGGGAAATAACACCTAGGGAAGAGGTTGGCGTCAGAGGAACCAAGTGTGGAGAGTAGGTTCGAGTTGAACCCCTCAGAATCTAGGAACCCTTTAGGGTGCACAAGGTTTCAGGTTGCACCGGCTGGGTTGTACTACTCTAGCGCCGGAGAGAGGGGGATCCATGCTGGGACGTGTGCAGGGCCGCATCTGGGTTTATCTCACCAGAGCCATTGGGTCCAATGATGGCGGTGAACCTCTGAAATGGTCCGATAATCTGTCGACCCTTGTATGATTTAAAGTTCTCGATCTCAATCAATTTCAGGAAACCCATGACGGCGGCAACGGCAGCAGTGGGAAAGGCCCAGCCGTACGCCCAGAAACTGGGAACCCGCGCGGGAAACGCCGCAGTGCAGGCCGGGAAGAGGGCAAAACTCGCGAGACTAAATCCATGCCAAACGGGATTTCCT
>PVJX010023970.1:0-28626 GCA_004027295.1 Dolichotis patagonum | reverse complement strand
TCTCCTTCAGGCTGCCGAAAGTCTGTCACACTCACAGCTGCCCCCAGAGAGGGAAGGAGTTCCTTGTTCTCCCGGCACCTCGAGTCAACCGCACAGTGCAGGTCCCAACATGCCAGGGTCTCTCTCCTTTGGGCTGCTGAAAGTCTGCCACACTCTCAGCTGCCCACCAGAGAGGGGTGGTGCTCCTTGTTCTCCTGGCACCCCGAGTCAACTGCATGGTGCAGGTCCCAGTGCACCAGGGTCTCTCTCCTTGAGGCTGCCGAAAGTCTGCCACACTCTCAGCCGCCCCCCAGAGAGGGAAGGAGCTCCTTGTTCTCCCAGCACCCTGAGTCAACCACATGGTGCAGGTCCCGACGAGCCAGGGTCTCTCTCTTTCGGGCTGCTGCAAGTCTGCCACATTCTCAGTTGCCCCCCAGAGAGGGGTGGAGCTCCTTGTTCTCCGGGCACCCCGAGTCAACCACACAGTGTAGGTCCTGAGGGCCAAGGTCTCTCTCCTTCAGGCTGCTGAAAGTCTGCCACACTCTCAGCTGTCCCCCAGAGAGAGGAGGAGCTCCTTGTTCTCCTGGCACCCCGAGTCAACCACACAGTGCAGGTCCCGACACACCAGGGTCTCTCTCCTTCGGGCTGCTGAAAGTCTGTCACACTCACAGCTGCCCCCAGAGAGGGAAGGAGCTCCTTGTTCTCCCGGCACCCCGAGTCAACTGCATGGTGCAGGTCCCGACGCGCCAGGGACCTGCACCAGGGTCTCTCTCCTTGAGGCTGCCGAAAGTCTGCCACTTTCAGCCGCCCCCAAGAGAGGGGAGGAGCTCCATGTTCTCCCAGTATCCCGAGTCCACCGCACGGTGCAGGTCCCGATGCACCAGGGTCCCTCCCCTGCAGGCCCCTCAAAGTCCGCCAAACTCACCTGCTATTTCTTTCTGATGAATTGACCAATCCATTTCCAAAGTTCTGAAATGGCCAACAGACCACAGAAAGAATTCTCTTTAGGCTCCTGTTTGAAACCAGCAGCTATAGCAATCTGCTGGCCTTGCTTCAGGGCCAATTATTTTTTATTTTAAAGGGGGTAAAATTAAACACAACAAAACAGAATAGAATGGGACGTAAGAAAGCATAGATTTCAAAGGTAGACAACCAGAGATCTTCACTATCATATTGTCTCTTGTTTTCTTCCAAATGGTTGTCCATATCTTCGCATACGGAGAAGTCATACAAAACAACATAGCTAACCTCTCACAAGATGTCCAGTTAACTGGCTCCCACTTGCTAAAGTGTGGGGGGGACGGACGGGGATGGGATGGGATGGGAAGATGTGAGATATTTAATTCTCAGCCCGTGCGCTGGCAGGCTCACAGCCGCTCACCAAAGAGGGGAGTAGTTGCTTGTTCTTCTGGGTCCAGGTGCTGCTGGCCTCTGGTTCACACCTTGGAAGCCTAAAAGCTTAAAGGAGCATGCAGCTAGAAATCCAAATTACCATCTTATTTATAAAAGCTGCTGTGGAGAACTCAGCATTTGCTCAAAGATAAGAGCACAATGTGATCCAATTTAGTAAGAGGGCTGTTCACAGTGATTGTAAGGAATAAGATTACAGGTAGTAATCTCTTTTTTCCTCATAGGTGTCCAGATCTTCCGTAATGGACTTGTGTTCTGATGATGACTGGGAGAGTAGAAATCTATTGAAGACTCCAGCAAGGCCAGTAACTTTTACATCCTCTCGATGCTTTATAGGGGGATTTCGCAGCTGCTGCTGCCAACCTACAGACTTGCCTGTCAGTTTTGGGTCGAGCACTGCCCACTTCCCGCCTGGACCTGGCCTGCAGCCTTTCCTGGAACGTGATCCGCTACAGCCTGCAAAAGCTACGCCTGGTGCGCTGGTTGCTCAAGAAAGTCTTCCAGCGCTGGCGAGCCACCCCAGCCACCGCAGCTGGCTTTGAGGACGAGGCAAAGAGCAGTGCACGGGACGCGGCCTTGGCCTACCATAGGCTGCATCAGCTGCACATCACAGGTGAGACAGTGACTGCTCCATCCTGGCTCCCTCCAGTTTGGGGTGCCAGGTCTCCACCCTGGCTGAAGCCCCTTTTAAACTGCTTTTCAGCCTGCACTCATAGCTGCAGCTCATCATTTCTAAGATGCACATTTTTTTCAAAATAATATCTGTACACTCCCAGGGTGTCATACAAACATGTACATCATACCTTAGTCGGGAGTGATATTTAAATTAATATTGATACCTAAAAATTTCATAATCTTAGATCGAATGCAGTGGAACCATTTATTTGATTCAGTAAGCTCCTGCTCTGGTGGAGAGGTGGACAGGCCAGCATATGGATGACAGTTGAGTGTAGCACTGTGGGGTCAGCAGACACAGCATGTTTTCACTGGGCTGTTCAGAGGCCAAGACATTTCAGAGCCTTGGCTTCTGGAAGGATGCATAGAGGACAGCAGCTGTGAGGGGCAGAGGGATAGCCCAAAAGAGGCGTCCCTCTTGGGTGACCCTTGAGAAAATGCCATAGAGGAGGAGGTATTCTGTAGGCAGCTGGACCAGAAAACAGATTCTGGGTCTACAGAGGAGAACAAAAATCCTAAGGCGCTGATGAGAGTGGGTAGCCAGAGAGTACCCCATGGAAGGACAGGCAGAGCACTAGGGGTCAAGGCAGACACTACCTGTTCTTTACCCCAGTGAGGGGCAGAGAGAGGTCAGAGGGAAGTCAAGCAGCACGGTGTTAGGAGAACAAGGGTAAGGTGGTAGGGTGAGGGACGTGGTTTCAGGAAAGTTTTGGGAATCCCTACTGGTTTCAGGACCTTAATCCAGAAGTTGAGTGGATGCAGATACCACAGATGGAAGAGTGACCAGGAAATGAAACAGTGGACCAACTGTGGTTTGTTCCTTTTTTTGTTTTTGCATTTTTTGAAAGAGTCTCACTATACAGTTTGAGCTGGCATTGAGCTCACTTTGTAGCCCAGGCTGGTCTCGAATTTGCAGTGATTTCTTGCCTCAGCAGGAAATTTAAATTCAAATAAAATTAAAGTTTGCTTTGGTTTTTGCTCTGTTCTGTTAATTTTTCATTACTTCCATTGACACTTGGAGACTCGGTACGTATCAGTAGGGTGTGGCCGTGCTGTGGACTCCACTGTGGGAAATGTTGCACTTCACACCACTGAGTCCTGTACAGCAATTATGACAGAGCCGAGTGCCCCGTCTGCACCCACTCTAGGAGGAAGCCCACAGCTAGCAGGTGGCAGCCTGGTGTCACATGTGGGCCTGAATGATGATGAACTTCACCTGCTTTCTTTTCTGGTCCCACCTCCCCCCCACCCCCCAGTGGCACTAGAGAAGGCAGGGAAACGCTTGCTTTGGGGGATCTGTCCACGTCAATGTCTGTTTCTGCCTGCCCTAGGGAAGCTCCCCGCAGGCTCTGCGTGTTCAGACGTGCACATGGCTCTGTGTGCTGTGAACCTGGCGGAGTGTGCTGAGGAGAAGATCCCGCCGAGCACGCTGGTGGAGATCCATCTGACAGCTGCCATGGGGCTCAAGACCCGGTGCGGAGGCAGGCTGGGCTTCCTGGCTGTGAGTACCCTTCGTGGCCTTCCACAGGCCTGTGCCGCACACTGTCCCCAGCCAGGAACCAACACAGTGCTTGCACCCAAAACCTGAGTCCCTGACCTCAGGTGCCCGCCTCCCAGAGGGGCAGGCACTCCTCCACCCTCCGCCCCCACAAGCACCTAGAGCAGTGAATGAAACCAACCATGATTCCTCCCCTCCTGGCCCTGACAGATGTAAGCTATGAAAGCCTGCAGAAAGGGGACTGCATGAGTCTATAGGGGGTCATTATCTCACTTTGCAATTTCCTGTTTCCACTGTTGGGTACTTTGTATTGATCACAGCTCTGTGGATCCAGAAATGAAAGTCAGTGCCCATCTACAAGGAGCTCAGGTCAGACCTAGGGCAGGAACTGGAGCTATCAGGTACCTCCAGTGTGCCTGGCGAGGCACCCACCTTGGACGTTCACAGCTGACTAATTCCTGTCCTGATCAGTGAGTTTACAGTGTCTGCTAACCCCAGGCTTTCCCCTACTCTAGCAGATGCAGGCAAGTGTTCCTCAGTGCCCTACTTTGGCTAGACTGCTAGACACATTAGGTGTGTTCCAGTGGAATGGTCACGTCTCCCTTTGTTTTTGTCCTTCGGTAGTAGAGTTGCTGAGCCCTCTGCTGATACTGATGTATCAGGTTCCTCAAGTACTCCTCAGTAGTCTAGGTGGCAGCACAAGGAGACCCATGAAAGGAAGTCACGCGTGTAACAACCGTGCAGATCAAGGAAAATGTTTCCAGCACCCCCAGAAGTCTTCAGCCCCCTCTCTGTTCCCTGTGTAGCTGAGATTACAGGCATGTACCACCACACCCAGCCAGTTTCCGTGGCCATAGAAAAGTACACGTAATAAATGTACACAGTTCACTGATTGCCAAAATAAACAGTCTGACCAGGAGAAAGATCCAGAAACAGACCAAGCCAGGTCGGGTGGTGGCGCACAACCTGTAATTCCACTGTTTTAGAGGCTGAGGCAGAAAGATAGCAAGTTCAGGGGCAGCATCAGACAATTTAGTGAAACCCAATATCACAATAAACTGTGAGGGGCTAGAGATACAGCATTGTGCTCCCTCATTCCCAGCCCCATTACTGAGAAAAAAAGAAACAGAATCAAGACCTCAGAAGCCACCTTGACCTCAGAGGCATTAAATTGCCCTCCCCTGAGTCCTTCAGCCTGTGGTAACTGGCGTCCTAGTCTCCAGTGTTTGGCCACTGTTTAAACTTTGCATTAGGGAAGTCAAATAGTATTACTGTTCAGTGTGGCGTCTTTTGCTCAGTGTCATGTGTTAGGCTGGTTTTTATTGTCACATTGAGTAACATTACATGCCAGTAAGAAAACATTCTGCCACTAAGCTAATTTCCCAGTCTGGGTGTCTGTCCTTATATTGATAGAGCTTTCATTATGCATGCAATCCTTTGTTGGATTTATACTTTAGCAGTTCATATTCATTCTCCCTGTTACAGTGGGGATTAGATCAAGCTGCCCTGAGAATCTCTATTGAGATCTATTTTTTATTTTGAGATAGTCATTGAGTTGCCTAGAGTTGACTTGAACAGTGGTCCTCCTGTCTCAGCCTTCACAGTGCTGAGATGATAGTAGGCATGTAGTCTTTCTCTTTTTTTTTTTTTTTTTTTGTTTGTTTGTTTACCTTTTTGAAACGGGGTTTCACTATGCAGGTAAAGCTGGCCTTGAGCTCATTTTGTAGCCCAGGCTGGTGCTGAACTCAAGATGACCCTCCTGCTTCAACCTTCCAAGTGCTGGGATCACAGGCCACAGGCATGCACCACTATACCCAGCTGTAGTCTTTTTTTTTTTTTTTTTTGTATTGTGGGTTAAACTCATAACCTCATGATTGCCAGGTAGTCGTCCCACTGAGCCATATCTCAGGCCCTTTGTAGTCTCTTTCTTAATGATGTCATTTTTGGTTTTTTTTGGGGGGGGGGTTGGTTTGGTTTTTTTGTTTGAGACAGGGTCTTGCTATGTGGTTCAGGCTGCCCTTGAATTCACTACAGAGTCCAGGTTGGTGTCAAACTCATGACAATCCTATTGCCTCAGCCTCCAGAGTGCTGGCATTATAGACATGTGCCATCATGCCTGGTTAGTGGTTTCTTTTGATAAACACATGTTCCTGACTTTAGTGACATCCTGATTGTCTTTTTTTTTACAATTAGACATTTTGTGTCCTGTCTAACAGATGTTTGCCCTGCTTGAGAGTTAAGAGTACCCTCTCGTGTTGTCTCCTACACACTATATTCCTGCTCTTCTCATACAGACCCTGAGTCCACTGGAATTATTTTGTTAGGTGGAGGGAGGGGTTCACAATTGCTCCCCACCCCATATGGTCATTTTCCTGACCGGTGCCTGTTATTTTTGAAACTGTCTTTGCCCCATTGCACTGAGTAGGAAGTTAAGTATCTATGTCACACACCTCCTGGGCTGTAGTCTGTCCCATTGCACATGGTCCCACTAACTCTGTTTTCTAATGTCTTGATAGCTGGAGGTGTCGGTCCTCCAGTTTAGAAATGACTTTTGCTCTTCACCTTGCCATATAAATTTAGGGGTCATTTAGTCATCCCAGAATCCCCTCTGGGATTTCAGTTGTCCTTATTGCTAAGACACAACTGGATTTAAAAAGGACTAAAAGAGACCATTTGAGATAGGCATTTGTGTGGCCACCAACCAATAGGAAAGCAGTCCCATTAAAATTCTCCCTACTGCCTGGGTGCAGTCACATTTGCCTATAGTCCCAACTACTCAAGAGGCTGAGGCCACGTGGCAAGACCTTGCCATAAAGAAACAAAACTGTCCTTGCCTATGAACCCCCCTGAAAATATTCTATAGGCCTAACAGAGCAGAGCTCAATGTAGCTTTATACCTGAGTGTATTTCCTCAGAACTTTTTCCTACTTGTATTAACATACATTATTTGTTTTGTGGGATTATACCATAAACCTTGTTTTTGTTTGGTTCTTTGGTTTTTTGAGGTACTGTGTTGTACAGGCTGGTCTTGAACTCACTGTGTAACACAAGCTGGCCTCAAACTTGCAGCGATCCTCCTGCCTCAGCCTCCTAAGTGCTGGGACTGCAGATGTGTGACACTGTGCCTGGCACAAACCCTGTTTTACCATTCGCTTTTTTCACCCTAATGATAGATCTTAGGCATCTTCCTTTATAGTCTCCTTATTCAGCAGGGACTGACTGAGGTGACGCTGAGAGGCACTGGAGGCACATATGAGTTTTGCTGTTTTAGACTGATGTGTGAGCATCTTGGTATGTTCTCCTCACACGCCTCTGAGAACTTCCTCAGGCTAAATCTCTAGAGCTGTTGATGCTGGGTCAAAGGATATAAATATTCACAAGCGTAATAGTACCGCCCAGTTTTTATATTCAATGAAATGGGGACAAGGCCCTTCAATCGCCGAAGTGACTTCCCCTTTCTCTCCACTTGGGAGGAGTAGACTGCAGGCCCCTTGGCTCACAGCTGGGTGGGGACACACAGCCTGGCTCTCGGGGGCACTTAGCAGGTGGGTTACCAAGGAGGCCCTTGGGCCCCCGCCTGGGAGAACACTGATGTTTATAAATTTAGAACTGTAATGCCAAGAAAATTACAAGAGCAACAAAAGTTATTTTCTCAATTTCCCTTACAAAAGCCAGACTATGGCTCTGCCTGTTCCAGATTTATATGTTTTATTAGTCCAAACTACTAAACTCAAGCTCTCCCTATCCCCCGAGATAGGTTATAACTAAAGTGTTTCTTTAAAGATCCAACATAAAAGCATATTTTAACTTAATGATCTCCTAAATGGCCTCTGTGGGTGCCTCTTTGTAACCAGCTTTGTTTCTGAGTCTGTCTGACAGGTGGGCCCTTCAGCTGTCTTCAGTTTCCCCTGGCGCTCACTTGCTGATGAGGCTTGAAGAGCAGGCTGGAGAGCACTGGGGTTATTGTTACAAGGCCTCTGGGACA
Organism: Dolichotis patagonum; assembly: GCA_004027295.1. Taxonomy (NCBI): domain Eukaryota; kingdom Metazoa; phylum Chordata; class Mammalia; order Rodentia; family Caviidae; genus Dolichotis; species Dolichotis patagonum. The sequence goes on along the minus strand of PVJX010023970.1, from coordinate 21,079 downwards.
TGAGAGGCCCTGGGATTGCGCCCCCCCCCCGCTCCCCACACTTCCTCTCTACCCCACCCCTACCTCTCCCCACATGGCTCAGCTGCTGCTCCCCCACCATTGCTCAGGTCCTAGCACCACCATTCAGCCCTTCTCTGTAATACAGTGAGCCTGTAATCTCGGCTACACTGGAGACTGGATCCTGCTCAGGTCCAGTCGCTGGCCCTGTGATGAGAAATTGAAGTGAAATACCCCCTCATCACCTAGCTGCCATTTCGGTGTGTGCATCTGTAGAGCATTTGGCCAGACTGCCTTGCTCAGATTCAGGCAGCTGTCAACATGTCCCCTGGAGAGAGGCAGTCTTCCTGTCTGCGTCCTTGCTTGGTGCACCGTGGTCATGCTATTTCTGACCCTGGCATTCAAGTCTTCTGAAGTTGTTACATTAGCTGATGGCTGTTTAGAGCCCAGGAAAGGTCAGAACTAAGACACAACGGGAGCTGATTGTGGGCCGACTGCCCTCTGTGGAGGCGGCGCCTGCTGTGGTCCCGCAGCCCCTGCTCTAAGCTTGGGTTCTGTCCAGACCTCTGTCTGTAACTCTCCCTCTTCGTCCTCTGCTCAGGTTCCTCTTAGATTGGCCTATGTCGAGTAGCTTTACGGGTCAGAAATCGTGGATTTTGGAGGAAAGATATCCTCACTCAAAATGACAGAACTTCTAAAAACATGACAGACAACATTGCCTCTGCAATTCTTGTCCTGGGTCCCTGCAATGATGTTATACTGGCCACGCAGGAGGGCGTGGAGAGGGGAGCACTGGTGCTCTGCAACACAGCCAAGAGCACTCGGAGCCCCACTGTGGACATCGTTGTCATTGTCCCCCCCACTTCCCCCATACAAGGGAGGGTCCCTGGAGGAGCTGTCCCTCTGCTCCAGTGCTGTCTGATGTGACAGTGACAGCTGTATGCTGGGCCCTCTTTTAAACTCTTTCTACTCAAAGGTGAAATGGAGAATTAGTCAAAGCAGAATACGGTTTCACTTGAAAATAAAGGGCAGGTAATTAAAGTGTCACGAGAAACAGTCCCAGAATTTGGGGAGCTTGACACTCAGAGAGTTGAGGGGGAAGTGTGGGCAGAGGACCGTTGAGACCCCGTACCTTGGCAGACAGCCCCTACCTTGGGGTGCAGCTTGAGTGCCAGCAGGCAAGAACTGGACTCCAGAAGGGGTGGGCCCAGTGGGATGTGATGCAGCAGGGGCCCCACGTGTGCTTTGGGCCACTCTTCCCCTCCTTGCCCTGGATCTGGGACCTGATTGCCAGGTGCAGTGGGCTCCCCCCAAAAAGCCATTTGCCCTGGTTTCTGTGGTGGGGTTTAGTGCAGGCCCTGCTCTCTGTTGATCCCAGTGCCATAGCCCGCTGTGCCCCAGCCAGCCTCCATCCCGATGCTTTGTGATGACCCCACAATGGCTGCAGCCAGCATTCTGCCACCTTAGTGTCACATGTGGTCCTTGTCCGTCCACAGAACTACTTCCTCAGTCGTGCCCAGAGCCTGTGCGGGCCTGAACACAGTGCCATCCCGGACTCTCTGCGCTGGCTTTGCCATCCCCTGGGCCAGAAGTTTTTCATGGAGCGGAGCTGGTCAGTGAAGTCAGCGGCCAGGGAGAGCCTATATTGTGCCCAGAGGAACCCAGGTGAGTGTGCCTTCCCCACCACTCAGAATGGAGGCAGCTGGGGGAACTGCCCCTACAGCAGGTCCTGTGCCGCAAACTCAGACACAGGTGGGGTCAGTCTTATTTAATCTGTTTTTTAAAAACCTGAGGCTCAAGCAGGTGGTTAATGACTTCTGAGGTTCTAAGCTGGCCAGAGTCAGCCTGCCTATGGGAGACTTGGGTTTGCAGCTCTGCTTTCTTGGACCATCAGAGCCTGTGTCCTCAGGTCATGGTGCCACACATGATCAGTGGTGACTAAGCACCAGTTGTATTCTCGGCCGTGGTTCTGGTGCTTTGGAGACACAAAAGATGTGTGGGACTTACCGCTTCCTGGCTTCGGGGCCTCTTGATCCCATTGGGAAAGCACAGAGACATACACGAAGCAGTGAGGGAACAGTGGGCAGCAGGCAGCCATCAAGTGCAGAGTAGTGACAGGAATAGGGCCGCAGGCATTGGAAGGAGATGCAGGCTTTCTGTCCCTGGCATTTGACAGTGATTGGAGTTGACTCTGCTGGCCTCGGAGCGGCAGAGGCTGGCAGGCTGTGCTGAGACCTTGAGTGCCTGGTGTGCTTTCCGCTACACTTTCCTGGGACAGTCAGGGCACGGAGGTGAGCGCTGCAGGTGAGAAAATGTGTCAGGCGTTCCAAGGGGTTTTCTAGCCTTCTTTAAAAATAACTATTCTCAATACAAGAATTATATTCTCCATCAAAAAATGAATGAAAGCTAAAGGAGTCAGTCTCAAGTCTTTCAACCCTGTTCTCACTGACAGTTTTATCTATAGCAGAGAATTTCCACAGGCTTATGTCAGTGGTGGTGAACCTGTGGCATGCACATTATTTTCCTTTTAAGACGAAAGATGTTAGTATATAAATTGGTTTTTCTAAACTAAAAGCTCCCCATTCAGGTTTAATTGTGTTGGCACTTTGTGGTAAGTGAGTGAGTTTGGGGTTGCAGTGCGGCGCTTGTCTTGAAAAGGTTCACCATCTCTTTCCTACTGCAAGGCCTTGTCACCCAGAAAGTGCTCATAAATAACCTACCCAGGTCAGTTCAAGGGTATGTGTCTGCCATGTGTGCGGGGAGGAAAGGGGCCGGTGATGCTGGGACTCGGGGAGGGTCAGTGTCGGCGCTTGCAAGCATCACAGGGCCCATATCTGTTCCACTCAGCCAGAGCATTGCCAATCACAGGTTCCATGACATGGTCAGAGAAATAGAGGAGTGGGCTCTTCATTGCCAGGAGCACAGGGCCGCTGCTGCCGCCTTTTTCTCTTTAGTTGGCTGTTCTCAGACAACCTCTGGGACTTGAGCTAGAACCCACCTTTCCATTTTCCATAAGGTACAGCCACAGACGTTATGTTGTGAGCTCTGTGCCAGGCCACGCAGCACAGGACCCAGGGTGCTGATCCAGGAGCATTCGCTCAGCCCTGCAGGCCAGGTGTGGCTGTGCTCCCCACTTCATAGCTGTTTAGCAGGGTGGTTCTGAAGTTTGGCTAAAAGCGGAGATTGATCCCATTATGGGGCATAGCTGTTTCTTTCATTCCTCTCCCTGTCCTTTCTTCTCTGTGAAGACTGAGGGCTTCCAGGTGAGATCCATCTCTCTTGTGTGCTGGAATTGAACCCAGGACCATGTTAACATGCTAACCATGCACTGTACCCCTGAACTACACTTTCAGTGCCAAAAGGGCTCGTAAGTGAGAAAACCCATTTAACCCTTTGTTTTTCTCTTCAGCTGACCCCATTGCCCAGGTCCACCAGGCCTTCTGCAAGAACCTGCTGGAGCGAGCTGTGGAGTCCTTGGTGAAACCTCAGGTCAAGAAGAAGGCTGGAGACCAGGAAGAAGAGAGCTGGTAAAGACCCCAGGCCACTTCCACATCCGGCCCCATCCACCCAGGGTGCACTGGTGACAGGAACAAGCTCTGATGTGAGGTCAGCTAGGAAAACAGAATGATTCCTTTGTATATATTTCTCAAGAATATGGCTCTCTATAAGGTCTGACTTTTTTCTGGACTGCGTAAGTCTCTTCTCCCCATTGAGTTACTTCCCTTACCAAATGGAGCCCCTTATAGGAGCAAGTCAGGAATTTGACAGGTTTGCTTTGCTTTTTGGGTGGCCTATCAAGCGGGGATAGGAGTGAGACATGGCGAGCTCAGCAAAAGGTAGATGCCTCTGACCTAGATATCTGGGGGACCCAGCCCCTGGGTAAGCATGGCCGGCAGTTTAAGTCTTATGTAGATGGTGGGCGTAGGCTTCTGTTTCACAGAATAAGATCTGGGAGCAGAGACTTGCCAGAGTCACCCTTGTGTGGGGCCTGTCTTTAGAAGGCAGTTCTAGCTGGGAGTTAGGAAACTTCTAGAAGCATATGACATTGGAATGGGGCCTTGAAAGGAGGAGGTATCAGTGATGACTAGGGAGGGGAGAAGGAGAAAGGCTGGCTGTGTAGCACTCGAAGGGTGAGCTCAACGCGCCTGGCATGGTGGGGAGAATGGGCCTTTGGGTGTCAGGGCTGGAGAGCCGAACAGCGGGGCCTTCAGTGGGTTTGTCTATGTTTTGTACATAGGACCCTTTCTTCTCTTTCTAGTGAATTCTCCAGTGCTTTGGAGTACCTGAAATTACTTCACTCTTTTGTGGACTCTGTGGGGTTTGCAGCCCCACCATTCTCCGGTAGCTCTGTGCTCAAGTCAGCCCTTGGTGAGCATCTGTAGATCGGGGTGGGGGTATCTATGGAGTCCCGCCTGGCCTCCTGTCTCATCCAGGCCCAGGAATAGTTACGAGCATTTGCTCAAACATCTTCATGGGTTCCAAGTTTGCCCCAACCTGTGGCCCACAGGTTCCCCCGACCCAGTTAGTGCTCCTGGGTGGTGTTCTGGGCTCAGGAGATGATGGTGAGGGCTCACGTGAGATGGCCAGGGTGAGTGAGTGTCCACACAGCCTACCTGGTGAGCCAGGTCAGAGCTCTTCCTGGACTCCCAGAGTAGGCTGGTAGAGACTCACCTTCCAGGCACACAAAGGCTGGTCTTGCCCTCCCTGCTGAAGACTCGTCTTTGAATATCTGTCTGGCTCCTCACCACCACAGGTGTCATAGCATAACCTGCTGACACCACAACTGCTGCTTTCCCTACATTGCCAAGGGATTGCATATCAGTCACCCTTTCTTGAATTTCTGGGCTACTGAGAGAAGGATGGGAGTACCAGGCTACCCTCTGCCCTGTCTCCCTGGGGACGGGAGGATCCCCGAACAGCAGTGTGGCCGCACGGCCTGTCTTGAGAAGTGGAACAGTGCGTGCTCTACAGCCTTTGCTCTTAGGTGACCATCTCAACTGGCTTTGTGAAATCACTGGTACCAGAATTTTGCAATTGAGAAAACCAAGACTCAGGAGAGAATTTAAACTACTCTGAAATGAGTGTGTTGCTATAGACATTTTGAAGGCACCAGTCTTTGTGGCTATTGGAAGTTTAGGCTGTGTGTAACCCATACAGTGAATGTTTTGTTAAGCTTGTGTACTTAATCCAATTTCAGTGTGATCGTTTACCCCAGTGAGGTCTATAGAAGTGAGACACATTGCCAGACCTTTTCCAAAAGCCTGCCGGTCATTATACCAGAGTCCCCTGCCTGCTGCCACACACCGTGGAGCAGCGGCTGCAGAGCCCTGGGCTCCACAGAGCCGGTTCCCTTGGGTGCTAGAGTGTTTGCTGCCATTCCATCTAGGTCCAGACATCATCTGCCGCTGGTGGACATCCGCAATCACATTGGCCATCAGCTGGCTCCAGGGAGATGATGCAGCTGTGCGCTCCTGTTTCACTGACGTGGAACGTGTCCCCAAGGCCCTGGAAGTGACTGAGTGCGTAAGCCTTCTGCTCTTCTACAGGGGCCTTGTGTGGGTTAGTGGAAGGGAACAGGTCTGTTGGGGTGCAGGGTTGGAGCTCTGTGATAGATGGGAGGGGAGAGGGCACCAAGGAGAGGTGTGCAGCTCGGCAGTCATCCCAGCAGCTGTCAGCGCTGCTTCTGGGGCCTCCTCCCCACAGCCTCTGTGCGCCACAGGCTACAAGGACAAGTGTAGCTTGGCGGCTGCCGCCTTGTGTTTCCCACATTGTGTCCTGGTTCCTTTCAGCCACCCCTCACCCCGCTGGCCCTGGCAGCCTTTCCTTACAGTACAGGGCCTGTGGCACAAGCCTGAGCAAAGCACTTATGACATTCGTTTTTGAGACCAGCGTCTGTATCTTGGGGGCATATGACCCATAGTGATGGGTGCCTGGCTTTTCCTGATTAGATCTGAGTGCTCCTGAGACAAACTGTAAGGTGCTGTGAGGCAGAAAGGCCCCAGGGGGTCTTGTCTTGAGTGCCAAGGCTCCCACCCGGGATCGTGGGAGGGAGCCATAGAAAGAAGGGGCAAGTGGGTTAGAGTCCTGAGTTTCCCACAGTGGGTCTAATGCCCCACTTCCGTTTCAGTAGTTCCATTTTAAGCCACCAGTCCTGTGTTAGCGTGCCACAGTGTACCACCCGCGGCTTCCTTAGGGAGGCTGGAGTCTCTTCACTCCTAAGCTGCAGGGCTGGGCCCAGGCCTGCAGACATCCCTGCCCCCTGGGTTCAGTTCCTCCAGCTCCCTTCACATTTCCAGACAGTGATACTGTGGGAACTAACCCACTCCCCATAACACCAGGCGCCCCCCTCCCCCGCCAGCTTCTCTAGAGATAGTAACACTACTCTTCTGAGAACGGGCACAATAATGAGGCCAGTACCTATGTCACCATAGATAGTAGCAGTTGGTATTATAGTTACCTTATAGGTAAGGAAACTGAGCACAGATTGAATTTCGGTCTGGGTTTCTGGTCCCAGCATCAAATGAAAGATGGGGATGAGCTGAACTGGGAACTGTGATGGCAGCGCTGCCATCATGGAGGTGTGAAGGATGATGGTCACCTCTTTGGTGCCTCTCCTGTTGCTGTGGTAATGCTGTGCCCTGCCTCTCCACACCTGTCACCATCACAGGAGCCCCTTGGTGAAGGCCGTCTTTCATGCCTGCAAAGCTCTGCACGCCTCACTCTCTGGGAAAGCAGATGGGCAGCAGAATTCCTTCTGTCATTGTGAGAGGGCCAGCGGCCACCTGTGGAACAGCCTCAATGTCAGCGAGGCCACCTCTGACCCTGCCCTCAACCACGTGAGTAAGGGGCTCAGCAGCCCCTCTGGAGGTGCTAGCCTCTTCTCTGTGAGAACACCCTTACCTCTGCTCAAAATGTGGCCCATTCGCTGAGGTGGACACCCTCTTCACTCCCTGGGGGCCAAAAACACATTCTCGTGAGTGCCTGTCCTCACTTCCTGAGTCCTGCCTCTTGCTGGCCCGGTTTGCTCAAGCCCTGGGGGAGCCTCACCTGGCCAGGGCTGCCCAGTTGCTCACACAGCCTACTGCCTCCCCACACTGTGTTGCCAGCTGCCAGGCGGCCCTGCCCTCACGCACACACCTTGCACAGCTGTGCACACCTGGCGGGCAGCTGCGGTGCATTGTAGTTGCATTGCATGTTCTGGCAGTACCGTGCAATGTTTCCACAGTGCATCACAGAGGCCTGCCCGGCCCTCCAGAGGCCACTCCATGGCCCATCACTGGGTACTGCTCTGGGGCATGGTTATCCTGGGAGACAGGGACAGTGGGAGTAGAGCAGCAGACAGCAGGGTGACAAGGAACGTCCTGGGGATCAGGCTCAGCAACTTTCTGGGGTTTGGGCCTGCATGACCAGGCTGGCACTTGGAGCTTCAGCTCTCAGTGGGTATGGACACGGTGAAACCAGGGCAGCATATCACTCCCCTGGGGATAATGTACAAGAAGGTTAAAGGCAGAATGGGGGGCCACTGTGGGACTTCCTATGATCCCCCTTAGAGAACCAGTTAGTCCTTGCTGAGTTTAGGGAACAAGAGAGGCTGAGACCACCTTTGAGACTCGCCTGGGGAGCACCTCTGAGACTGGAGAATGGGCCCAGTGGCCCAAGACCACATGGAACCCTGCCTGCCACCCCCAGGCCCAGAGGCACACCTTTAAATGCCAAGGAGAAGGGTCCTGCAACACCCCTCCAGGCTGTCTGCAGCTGGGAACAGTATGGCCAGGGGACACCGGGTAGGGTCTGGGTGGCACAGTAACCTCCCAGTTCACCCTGGGGAAAGGAGGCCAGGGCTGGGAGAGGAATGAAGAACCCAGCAAGTCTGTGGCCCATCCCAAGGACACACTGTCTTGTTGCTGCTCCACGTGGTGCCAGTCTTGGTGGCATGTGAACTCGGTGTAGTCCACACTGTGCAGTGTGGTCTCAGAATATTCACATCAACCCTGTGCTGCCGTTCCCATTTTCCAGATGGGGAAACTGAGGTTCAGAGACTAAGTCCCATGCCAGAGTCCGGTAGCTAGGAAGTAGAAACCAGGATTGAATCCAGGTCAGTCAGACACCCAAGCATGAAACCGCCATGCAGCTCTCCCTTCATGTACACCGGTTTGCTCCTGGTCCTCCTGCCATCACCACCTCCAGACTGCCGCCACTTCCTGAGGGTGCCTTGGGGTGCCTCAGCCGGCGGGCTAGCCATGGGCTCCTGTGAGGTGGAGCCAGAACCCTTGGGTTGTTCCAAGGTAGTCCTGCCCCTGGCCCCAGCCTGTGCCTCATCCCCCTCGTAAGCTGCAGCCCTTTCAGAGCCTCAGCTTCTTACCTGCAGAAGGCGGAGAGGCCCTTCCCTCCCCCCAGGCTCTGGGCTCCATGCTTCCCCCAGGGTGCCTGCCTTAGCCACTGGCCAGTCACCTGTCTCCGCCTTCTCACCCCCACAGGTAGTCCAGCTGCTGACCTGTGACCTGCTCCTGTCACTGCGGACAGCACTCTGGCAAAAGCAAGCAAGTGCCAGCCAGACCCTGGGCGAGACCTACCATGCATCAGGCACCGAGCTGGCTGGCTTCCAGCGGGACCTGGGCAGCCTGCGCAGGCTGGCACACAGCTTCCGCCCAGCGTACCGAAAAGTGAGGCCAGTGGGCTGGCGGGACAGACACTTGTGATGGCGGAGGTGGTTCTCTGAGGTCACCTGCTGTGGTGTGGCTTTGGACTGGGTACCGCGTGTTCCTTTGTTCAGCACACGTGACAGAGTACCTACAGCATGCCCAGCTCCGGCACAGCAGAGAGCAGCTGCACTCTGCCCCCTTCCCGGGCCACAGCCTTCCAGGCCACGCTGGGCGGGAGGGCTGGGGTACAGGGTGGGTAGAGAGCTCCTGGTCCTGGTCACCAGGGAGCTGCTCTGGCTTCATAACTGCTTGTCAGAGTGACAGACTCCCTAGAACCACTCCCTTTAACCGGGCTCAAGTACCCACTGTAATCCTGTGTCTGAGCCACTGTGGGGCTTCAGTGCTGCCACCCGGCTCTCCACATGGTGTCTCCTTGGTGCTGGCTGCAGGCTGAGCTGCGTCTCCTGAGGACAGTTGTATAACTGAGCTTGCTGGACTCATCGTTTCCCTCTTTATTTTATTGCTCATTAGAGTAATGTACTAGACGTTTGTTTGGTTGGTTGGTTTTGGATTTTTTTTCAGTTGAGGGGTTTGTCTCTTGAGACAGGATTTTACTCTGCAGTTCAGGCTGATCTTCAACTCATGTCCATCCTCCTGCCTCAGCCTCTTGGGTACTAAGATTAGAGGCGTGTACTACCATACCCAGCTTGTTGTTTGCATATATTACCCAGGCTGCCATTGAATTTCTGGCCTTAGGCAATCCTCCTGCCTCAGCCTCCCAAGTTGCTGGATCTACAAGTGTATGCCACTTGTACCTCACCTGTAGTAAACATCTTTTAAATATATTTTTTATTTTTCCTTTCCAGGCATATGCATGTAATGTGTAATAATCAGATCTAGCATATTCCTTGCCTCATTTATCATTCCTTTGTGTTAGGATCAAGGTGTTTTACCTGGATTATTTTCTGTAGATTTGAGTGCGTTCCCTGTCAGGGAGGGGGACATAGGTTGTACTTGGACCAGACAAAAAGGAGGTCTCAGAATGTGGCTGTTGCCACGGACCCATATCCCTGGCTCCAAGGTACTAGGACACCCTCACAGGGTCAGCCCAGCCACTGTGCAGCAGCCAAGATTGACACTGCACACAGCGTGGCTGGCATCAGCGACACCTCTAAAAATACCCTCTCCACCCTGCCTCTCCCCACTGATGGGGCTCCCCAATGCCTCCCAGCACCACCGAGGGCCCAGACAGGAAGAGCTTGAGGCTGTTCGCTTGTGGTGCCCTTAGGAATTGCATCTAGGACCTTCGCACTGAGCTGCGTCCCTAGCCCAGTCTCTGTTTTCTATTTTGAGACAGGGTCTTAGTGAATCCCTAGTCCTGCCTCAGCCTCCCAGAGTGCTGGGATTACAGGTGTATGGCACTGCGCTCAGCTTATATTTCCAGTTTTGAGAAGCTGGATACCTGCTGATTCCGGTTTACCTCAGATACGCTGACCTGTGCCTCAGAACCTCTGCACTCTGTTCCTTTCTAAAGACACAGAGGGAAACAAGGCGCTGTGTGTGGTTCCAGTCCAGCTGGCCCTCTCACCCACCGTCCCTCTCTTCCCTGTCCTTGTGTCAAGCTGGAAGCAGCCCCTAGGGACTTGAGGTTTCACCCAAGCTGCTGTCTTCCAGGCCTAGGAGACGCGGCAGGAAAGCAGCCCCATCTGCCTTTCGGCCCTGCCCCTGCCAGGGACCTGGCCTCCTTCCCTTTCCCACTGCCCATCCAGGTCTCTAGCTGGGCTCGGGACAAGACAGGTTGCTTCCAAGGGGTAAGCGAGGCAGGCTGGCCTGGTGGGAGAGAACCACCATGAGGTGGTAGGTGAGGTGGCCCAGGGAGCGGGACACTGGAGCCAACAGAGGCCAGAACTGGGGCTTGACCGTGCTCCCTGTACCTTACCAGGTGTTCCTGCATGAAGCCACTGTGCGCTTGATGGCAGGAGCCAGCCCCACTCGGACGCACCAGCTGCTGGAGCACAGCCTGCGCCGCCGTACCACCGAGACCACCAAGCACGGTGGGTCCAGCTGCTCCCCTCTGGCCAGGTTGGGGACAGCTACTTGGCCAGCTCTCCCGGCACAGCCACTGCCTCTGGAGAGGGTGCTGCAGCCCAGGACGGGCAGGTGTAAAAGGAGCCCCAGAGGGCCGGGGATTTAGCTCAGTGGCTTAAGCGCCCGCCTAGCAAGTGTGAGGCTGTGAGTTGGATCCCCGGTACCAAAAAAAAAAGAGCCCCAGGCTCGGTTTGGTGACTGCAGGGCTGGGTGTTAGCTCAGTCATCGGGCATCCAGTCTGGTACAGGCAGGAGCATGGCAGAGGCCCCGTGGGTCCCCTCTTCACCCCACCACTCTTCAATCCTCTCCCTAGCACAGGGGACCAGGGAGCAGCATAGGCAGCCTGTGACAGTGTCGCCTGAGACCACAGAGCCAGCACCTACACGTGTCTCCTTTTTCCCACAGGAGAGGTGGATGCCTGGCCTGGCCAGCGAGAACGGGCCACTGCCATCCTGCTAGCGTGTCGCCACCTTCCCCTCTCCTTCCTCTCCTCCCCGGGCCAGCGGGCCGTGCTGCTAGCTGAGGCCGCCCGCACGCTGGAGAAGGTTGGCGACCGGCGCTCGTGCAATGACTGCCAGCAGATGATTGTCAAGCTGGGTGGTGGCACTGCCATCGCTGCCTCCTGACCACCGAGTGTGGCCCACTCCCTCTGCCTCTGTTCTGGTGTCTGTCCTGGGACCCCCCGTCTCTCAAACTGTCTCCTTGCTCCCCGAGTCTGTTCTCTTCCCTCTGAGAGCAGAAGGGTTGGCCTAGTCTTCTAAGCGGTTAGCTGCAAGGCTCTCAGACCTGGGTAGAGTCCCTCAAAGCTGTAGTCCTAGGCCCTTTGGTTTGCACCCTAGTGTGTTCCAAGGGAAGACTGCAGGCAGCCATGGAGCAGGTCCTGCCCCCCCAGCTCCTGCTCCAGCCCTCGGAGACCCTGCATAGCCCCCTCTCTGCTTCCTCATTTTTTACAGGCTTTCTCTCTGGGGGGCCAGGGCTCTGGGTACCTGAGAGCACAGTGCCCTTGGGACGGTGCCCAGCACACCCTCCCCCTTTTTTTTATATGAATGTTTTTATATCCGTGTGCTCGGGTCAGCTGCGATACAGGGCGAAGTTCCTGTGGCATCTTTATGTCTCGCCCCAGGGCCGTGCTCCCTCACCTGTGCCTAAGCCAGCGCACTGTTCTCTCGTCATTCCGTGAGGCAGCTGGGGAGGGAGGGAGCCCGGCTCTGGGGGGCGCGTGGGAAGCAGGGGCAGGCCTGGGGACAGGTAGAATGACGTTTGCATTATTTTTTAATTTTTTTAAAAAAATAAACAGTATCTTATTTAATTGTTCTGTTCTTCCCACTCCCCTGCCTCCTGCCTCAGCCCAGCTCATAGTAGGCCCAGGGGCTAGGAGGGGTAAAACCACCTTGTCGGGCCTGGGGATCAGGGGTCTTCTCTTGGTTCCCTCCTACCCCCACCCTGACTCCTACCTCCACAGTACATTTTTATTCCTAATTCTTGTCCTGAAAATGAGCCAAGGTAGCAGGGACCACCCCCATTCCCTCCCCAGTGACATGCCTCTTCTGGCTGGGGACCAGGAACCAGGGCCCTCACCTTGATGGGGTCCTAGAGGAACTGATCCCTCTTTTCTGGATCCCTTGGCTCAGTGCCTCCCTGGTGACTTCTCCCAGGGCTGCGGCCCTAGGGCCTCTGCAGGGGTACAGCACAGCTGAAGGGGTACACTCAGCGGGGCTCCCTTGGTCTGCTTGGACCACACCCATCCTTGATCTCTTGCTCCTTCCCTGTCACTGTAATTTATGCACCCTGCCCAATAGGGCAGCGCAGCCCTTGTGTCACGTGTATATACTGTGCCTTTTCTCCTTACTGGTTGGGTGTTTTTTTTTTTTTTTTTTTTTGAGGGGGTGTTTTTTCACTGAAAAGGGGGATACACCTATGGCTTCCTTGATGTTCACTCATTACCATGTCCTGGACATCAGTTACTCAATAAACACAATTGGTACCACCCAGCACCAGGTGTGTGGAGGTTTGTCATGTGGCTGCTGTGGTGCCTAAGCCAGGGGGCTGCGTGACTTGGCTGGCAGGGGACAGGGACCCAGGGCATCCAGTACCTTCAGTCTGCAGTGCCGTCCTTGCCCGCCACCGTGACCGGCCTCCTGCTCCCCGTGCCTGGTGCACTCTCCCAAGGACAGGTGAGGGCCTGGCATTAAGAGTTGGCAGTGCTGCTGGGGTCAGAGGTCACCGTGTCCAGGTTCCAGTGTGTTCCTTGGTGGCTCAGCTGGCAGCAGCAGTTGTTTGGGAGCTGGGTGGACTGACCCTTAGTGTCCCCTTCCCTGGAGGTCACTGCCCTCTGAGCCACTCCTTGGCCTCGGCCTGCACGTCACAAGCACACATGCAGCTGCCAGTCCCACGGTTCAGGGCTCAGGGACCAGGCTTGGTGACAAGACACATGAAGTACCAGTGTGCCTCGTGACACTGGTTAAGAGGCCACGGGCAAAGAGCAGCTGGTGTGCTGAGTCTGGCTAGGGAGGCTTAGGGACCCCATGTGGGTACAAGCTTGGGACTGTACTACATAGCTAGTGGCCCTGCTTACCTCCCTGAGAAACCGCTTAAAGCTAGTCCCTTCCTGAAGAGCAGCTGTGGCAGGCTGTGTTATCCCAAGGAGCAAAGCAGCCAGGAGTGGCACTGCACTGGTGCCATTAACGGCCACAAAATCACCTTCCATAGTGGCCACCACCCAGCGCCTCCACGTGGCCTGAGTCATCTGGAGATCCAGGGCCCTTGGGCCTGAGGAAGAGCAGTGGGGCCCAGGCAGGGCCTGTGTCGTCATGGTGCGTGACCTGAACACCCAGGAACTGGACACCTTTCCGAGTCTGGGCACACCCTGCTCCTCAGCACCTCTCATGGTCAGGGCTTAGGACCCCAACCCACACAGGTGACAGTATGAGCTCTCCTCCAGGTCATGAAGGCCCTGCTTTCTTCTGCAACCTTAAGGGCCAAGGGAGATGGATCCCCAGCAGGTGAGACCAGGCCTTCATGATTTGGGGGCCTCCATACCTTAGAACCAGCTCCCTGCCCCCACCAATGTCTCACCTTCCTGCTCCCCTTACACTGCCCTTTCCATTTGAGTCCCAGGAGACCCAGATCTGGGAGCCAGCTGAGTAACCCTAGGGGAGCTGTGTTACTGTGAAGACACTCCCAGGGCGCGCTTGTGAGGGTTACATGAGAAACAGTGCATGGCTGCCACCATTCAATAGTGGACACTCCTGACGATCAGGGTGAGCCACCCAGCTGGCAGCTGTGTTGAGATCACACACCTCAACTGGTTGCAGCTTAGTTGTCATTGACCTCTCTGGCATGGGGGAACTTTGCAGAGAGCCACAGCCAGGCACCAGGAGCCCTGGCAGGAGTGGGGAGGGCTGCCACGCTGTGCAGGTGGGGTGCAAGCACCCGGACAGAGAGATTGGCATGCATGCGGGTCAGCTCCAGCGTCTCCCCTCCCCTTCCCTCCTCCCAGCTCCTGGGAGGAGGGAGGGGCGCCTCTCCTGAGCACCAGATGTCCTCATGGCCCGCACCCATTAGGAGGGTGGCCCTGGGCCAATCTGGCCCAGCAGCCTGAGAAGCAGGGCCCGGCCAGGGGCCAGACCGCGTCACTGACGATCAGCCAGGCCAGGTCCTCCAGCACAGAGTGGGTGACAGGCTGGGTGCTCACCCCCTTTCCCAGATAGCCTGAACCCAGCAGCCCTCCCTGGACCAAACCTGAAAGTGGCTGAGGTATAACTGCTCCCCTCCTCCTCCTCCTCCGGCCCGGGCTCCTGCTGGTGTGAGCATTAAGCCTGGCACTCGGCCCTAGCCTGGGCACACCTGCCTGCCGGCTCAGAAGCGAGCCTCTGCCCTTCCCCTGCTGTGCCCTCGGCCTGCACTGCCGTCTGTCCGATCAATGTCGATGCTGCCACCGGCGCCTCTTGGGGCAGAAACCACGGAGGGGTTTATTTACAACGGTATGAGAACGGCGTGGCCGCAAGGCCAGAACCACTGACTCCAAGGCTCTCAGTCTAGTCTGGGCAGAGGCCCGTGCTCCCAGCCCCCGAGAGCGTCGAGGGCTGGGGGGCCCGGGGAGCTCTGCCTCACACGGTGACCTCGGCCTTGCTGTGGGTGCTCAGGTGCCGGGGCCCGCGGCCCGCGCCGCCGTACAGGCCGGGGTGCTGCTGTGCACTGAAAGCCTCGGGCAGCTTCTCCGCGCTGAACTGGCGCCGGGGCGCCCTTCCGGGCCGTCGGGCAGCGGGCGAGGCCTGCACGGCCGAGGGGCCGCGGAGGGCGGGCCGGCCAGCGGTCCACGCCGCGTAGGGTCCCGGCGGAGCGGGGCAGGCGGGAGGCGCGTACCCCGGCGGAGCCCAGGGGCAGGCGTCGAGCAGCGCGGGCAGGTCCTCCGGGAGCCGCGGGGCCCGCGCCGGGAGAGGCCGCGGGGTCGGCTCGGCGGCTGCAGGGAAACGCTGGTAGAAGTCCTGGGGCGCGGCCTCTGAGGGGACAGACGGGTGGGCGGGGTCATCGTACGGCCGTAGTGCGCCGATTGGCTGCGCAGGGACCCGCGAGCGCCGATTGGCCGGTTCCGGAAGTCTAAATACTGCGGGGTCTCCACCGGGGCCCCTAGAGTGCGCCAGGCGCGCGACACGACCCAGATCCTCACCTGCGGCCTTCAGCGCTGCAGCCTTGAGAGTGGCAAACTTGGCGTAGTCGGGCTGCAGTGTCAGGCTGCCGCTGCCCAGCAGCCGGGGACCACGCGGGGGCCCCGGGGTGGTGGAGCCCAGGGGCGCGTTGTTGAGGCGTTTCACGTCTGTAGGAAGGGAAATCAGGCGAGGCCCCACACGCACCGGTGCGCCTGTACCACCGCCCTACCCAGTGCAGCTCGGTGGGAACCCGGGGGACGCCTCTCTGGGAGTACAGGGTGAAGGTCGGCTGGCTTTGCGGCCCAAGTCCAGCGCCGGCAACAAGGCCTGGCTCAAAAAACCTCGAACGATGGCAGCTAGCCCTGGCGGCTGCGGCCCTGATGGACAGGACGGCTCAGCTCAGCTCAGCTCGGCTGGCTGTGAGCGCCGGACAGGCTGAGCCAGGGCCCTGGGGACAGAGCCCACCTGGGAACGGGGGGCGGGGAGGGGGGGACTTGGCCAGGGAAGAGAAAGCTCTGAGCTCTGGACCCCGGCCAGGCTGGAGCCACAAGCACAGCCCTGGCCAGCAAATCCTGAATCTGGAGCCTTCCTCATAGAAGCCAAGCCCCTGAAACTGGAGGTTCTGGGGGGACCCTTCCCAAGGGAAGCTGGCTTTTGTCCAGCCCCCACTGAGACACCTACAGAGGTAGGCAGCTCTCTGTCCCAGAAGCAGCAGCTCCACACCTCCACCCCCCAGCCAAGCAAGCGACCTCCTCTCCATCTGCCCCATCCCTGTCCCATGCCCTGCTCTGGACCCAGCATTCCTCACCTGTGCTGTTGTGGGGGGACCCGCGGGGGAGGCCATCGCCCATCTGCAGTTGGACACAGCTGCCCAGCGGTGGGCCCAGAGGTGGGGGCAGAGGTTCCTGGGGCCCCGGCTGCTTCAGAAGTTCCGTCAATGTCCTGTGGGGACAGAGTGATTAGGGGTGGCTGGCCCTCTCAACCTCCTCCCATCAGCCACCTGATGTCTGTCAAAGGCCACCCCAGCCTCTGTGGTCCCACTGCATGACCCTGGGCTCTCTGTGCTCCCTCTGTTCTATCCTGTGCTTGACCTTCGGTGTCCAGTTTCTCCTAGCAGATGGGTTTGAGACCTATCAGTGTCCCTGGGATCCCAAAATGGCCACCTCAAGCAGGTCAGGAAACTCCACCTGGGGCTCCCTTCTCTTCCCTCCACAGAGCTCACTCACCAAGCGCCTCCCCAGTGATTCCCTGTTCCAACACAAGCTCTTGTTTGCAGTATCCTTTTCTCCATCTCCTTCCTTAAAACTCTCCATTCATCTGTGACCTGTGGGTCTCTTCCAGGAGGCCCCTTTACCTGCCTGCCCTGCCCTCCCTGCTGCCAGCACAGGCTGGGACACAGATGAGGGGACCTGGGAGATGTCCCTCTAGCAGCCCAGCACCCAAAGGCTGTGTGACCTTGGGCAGCTGCTTCCCTGAGTACCCAAGACACCCAGCCCCCACCCAGCTGTGACAGTGTCTGACGGAGCCTTCCCTGCAGACAGCCAAACTCAGCCTTCAGCCCAGCTGCCTACAGCACCCAAAACCCATGATTTTCTCCCACTCGACCTGACCCTCCTCCTGGGGCTGGGACTGTGGCTGATTCACTGGGGACACCTGGGGTGGCTGAGGTTGGACTGGAGGGTGACAGAGTCTGCAATGTCTGGTGCCTATGGCTCACCCTGCGGTCTCATCTCTGGGCAAACTCGGACTACGAGTAACTGTCACACCTCTGGGCCTTTGCACAGGCTTTCCAGGGGCTGACTCTAGTGCTCTGCACACCCTCTCAGAAGCCTGCCTTGGCCATCAGCCCTGGCATGAATTAGGGTGAGACTTGGGCAAGGGTTCAGAACACTCCCACCCATGAGCCCATCGTACTCCAGGTGTCCCTAGAAAAGGAAAGGTTCAGTACGCGTGCCATCTAGGAAGGGCTGGCCTGAGTCAGAACCAAATTTACAGATGAAGAGGCTTCCAGGGCAACAGTTCAGCTGGGCTCCCCCACTCTACACCATGGTGGCCCTCAGCTGCACAAGGACACCCCCTGCCCTCCCCAGTGACCCTTGCCCAGCACAAAGAACTCCAAATACAGGACAGCCAGCTCCTGCCCTTCTGTGCCCGGACCCCTGCCAAAGACTCCACGTCCCCACGTCCCACAACTAGCGCCACAGCCCTGGCTCTGCCCTACAATATCCAGAAAGGGTGGCTAAGGAGTCCAGGGGGCAAGGAAGCCCTTGGCCCCGGGCCCTGGGGCCCAGGACGCAAAGCATCCCTATCTGGTCCATCAGGCCATGGGGCTTTTCTCTTGTCACTTCCAGATGCCAGCCTGTTGCATGGAGTGTCAGCTGCCAAATGTCCAGGGGACTGCAAGCTGGGTGGATAAGGTGGGCACAGGCAGGGCATGGGAGTATGGGTGAGGCGTGTGGATGTGAGCTGGGTGTGAGTCCCAAGGCCAGGACACAGGACCCCAGAGATCCTATCTGGCTGAGGAAGGGAGCCTGGGTCCTGTGCACCCGCCTTGCATGAAGCTTAGGATTTAGCCCCAGCACAGCAGGTAGGATGGTGTGCACCTGTAGTGTCAGCACTCTGGGAGGCTGAGGCAGAAGAACTGCAAGTTGGACCCCAGCCTGAGCAACTTAGAGACTCTGAGACCCTGTCTAAAAAATTTAAAAGGGCTAAGAATGTAGCAGAGTGCAAAGGCCCTGGATTCAATCCCTGGTATCAGGGCAAAAGAAAGAAAAAGGATTCAGCCAGCACCTGGTTGGCCCACACACACTTCAGCCCCCTTTCCAGCGGAGGGAGCCAAGACCTTCACCTTATCATAGCTTCACCTTCAGCTACTGAGCAGATAGAGGGGGCTTCTGAAATCCCGGGGAAGGAAGGTCAGACCTGAGTCACAGCTAGCAGAGAGGGAGAGGGATGGAGGAGGAAAGGGCGGGCGAAATGGGAGAATCAAGAGGGAATCAGGCTTCTCTTTTCCCTGCCCCCAACCCCTATTACTGTGACAGCCCCTCCTCTGCCTGGCCAGTCGGGCTTGAGTCCGGCCTCCTTGGGTCCTGGGCGCTGACCTTGTAACCTCTGCAGAGGAGGCTGGAGCCGTGGGAGGGTGGCCCAGAGCCCAGCGCGGGCCGGGCCGGAAGGTCAAGGGGAGACAGAGCGGTATCAGGTGTCCACTCCGAGAAGTGGGGGTCGAGGGAGGCAGCGACACAGGAGAAAAACAGGGGAGCCGGGCTGCGAAGAGGCCCAGGCCCCGGAGTGCGGTAGGGAGGGCCGTCCATGCGCAGAGGCCGGGGGTCCGGGCCGCGGAAGACCTCGGCGCTCACCTGGTCACCGTGCGCCGCGCGCGCGGGCTGTGCGCCCTCTCCAGGCCCAGGCGCACCCCGATGCCGACCAGCACGAGCAGCGCGGCGACACCGCACACCGCGTAGACGGCCGTGTGACTGCGCTCGCGAGCGGGATCCCGGGGCGCGGCGGCGTCGCGGGCGCGGGCGGGCGGGCGTCCGGTCTGCACCCAGGCGGGCGTGTCGTAGTTGGAGCAGCGGCTCTGGTCCAGGCGGCGCGGCCCGTCGTGGCAGCAGAAGCGGTAGCCGCACGTGCCGCAGCAGAAGCTGTAGGCGCCCGAGCTGCAGTTGAAGGGCGGGTCCCACTGGCCCATCACGTCGTAGTAGCCGCGGCAGCGGTCGCCCCCCGGCGGGGCCGCCGTGCTGGGTGCCGCTGGCTCCTGCGCCTCGGGGGCTCCCGCGCGGCCCGACGGCGGCCGCGCCAGCAGCAGCGCCAGGCGGAGCGCGAGCGCCAGGCGGAGCCGGAGCACTGGCGGGCGGCGGCCACCGCTCGGTCCCCGCGCCTCGGCCCGCTCCATCGGGCCCGCGCCGCCGGCTACAGCGGTCCGCGCATGGCCGGGCGCCGCGGCTCCTCCGCGCCCGCAGGGGTCGCGCTGCCCCGCGGTCCCCACCCGGGCGCTTTTGGCCGCGGGTTCCTCCACCGACCCCACACCGGGTGGGCGTCTTGGTCTGTAGCGCGCGAGGGTGAGCGGCGGTGGGCGCCTCTCCCGTGCTCCCTCGGACCCCGGTGGTTACCCCGCGTCCTGGATGTCGCTCCTGCTCGCGCGTGGTCCCCAGCTTCTCCGTGCCTGGCGGCGGTGTCCGTCCCGGGCCGCCGAGACCGCTGTCTTCCCGCGCTGCCCGCGCTCGGCTCGGGCTCCCGCTCGGCGCGGGCTCGGCGGGCGGGGGAGGCAGCGCCGGGAGGACGCAGGGCGGGAGGCCGGGCGGGGGAGGAGCGCGGCCGCCAGGGAGGAGGGAGGGGCGCGCGGGCCGGGGCGCCGCTGCCGGGGACCCTCCCAAGACGCCCCCAAACAGTCCTGCAGCTGGGCGCTCCCGGGACTGCTAAACTGGGACGCACGGCCCACGACAGGCGCTAGCGGGCTTTACAGGTGCGGCGGCCGAGACAGAGACCACAGCGGGCGCGCAGCCCGGGCAGAGTCCGCGCCTCTCGCGCCTCCTTTTGATCTTCCCTGTCCGTTCTGATTGACACGAAGGGGACCCGTTCCCCAGGATGAGGCTTGATCTCCCAGACCCAGTCCCTGGGAAGGAACCCCTCAAGAGACAGCGCAGAGGGGAAGGCTGCGTCTCCAGCGCAGATTCACCCCAGGGCACGCGCCAGGTTCCAGTAGCTCTCGGCCAGCTGGCTGGGGTCCCAGGCTGTCCCCAACCCCGCTGTGTCGGGATGGCTGGGCCAGTGGCCTCCTGCGATCTGCCCCCCTTCCCAACGGGGGAAATTAAACCAGCCTTGGCTTTTTAAGGTGGGGCTGCACCGGGCCTTGGAGCAGGGGCAGGGAAGGACTGTACCTGGCCCTTGGCACCAGGGGCAGCTCGGCCATGTTTTCAGAGTTGAGTGGAACTGGACACTGTGGCTGCTCCACAGCACTTGGCTTCTCTCTCCCTCATTCTCTCGAGTTAATATCAAATACTTCCCTAAACCCACACAGTGGCTTGCGCCTGTAAGTCCTGGCTATTTGGGAAGCTGAGGCAGGAACATCCCTTCAGTCTAAGAAACTGAGATCAGCCTGGCCAACACAGTGAGACCTTACTTCAAAAATAAACTCTTCTTTGGGCCAAGGATATAGCTCAGTGGCATAGTGCCTGCCTGGCAAGCTCAAGGTCCTGAGTTCAATTCCTGGTACAAATCAAAACAAAACAAAACCCTCTTTTTCAATAGTAGATTCCTAATCAGCCTCCTCCGGTAGGGGTCAATGTGACACCCTTACTGTCTAGATGGCCTCACCAGGAGGGAGTGCAAGGACTGGAGTGCCAGTTAACCCCAGCTCAGGTTTCTGTGGGATATTTGCTGAAGGAACAAATGAATGAATGAAACCACTTTTGCCTCTAGTTTCTGCAAGGGGACAAATGTGGGCGCCCTCGGGTCCTCTCTGCTCCTCTTTGCACACACCGCCATCCCTTTTGGGCGCCTAGGATCCACTTAAGAGAGTGGAGGAGGTGGAGGTGGAAGAGGAAGGATTTACATGTTAAGGAGGATCAAGTCCTTCTGTCGCCTGCCTGAGTCAAGGGGCTGGCAGGCTCACTTCAGGTATTAGTGGCTAAGGCTGGAAGGGGGCAGACTCCCCCTCCCGGTGTCCTCCATCTCCCACAGCGCAGTGCCTCCCACCCAGCTGTA
>PVJX010023969.1:0-28659 GCA_004027295.1 Dolichotis patagonum | reverse complement strand
CACACCTGGCCCAGATGCTGATCTCCAGGCAGTTCCCTGCGGATGAAGGGCGTGCTTACCAGTCCCAAAGAGTCCCGCCGAGATGCAGGTCCGCGCAGACTTTCAATCCAAACAGCTCAGGCCACTCTAAGGTCCAGAAGTTTCGGGTCCCAAAGGGACAGCCTGAGATGCTGCTTTCTCAATATTTGTTCTTCTTATACATGAACAAGGGATGTCTTTCCATTTTCTGAGGTCCTCCTCCATTTCTTTTTTCAGGTTATTATAATTTTCCCTTAAAGATCTTTTGCTTCTTTTGTTAGATTAATTCCTATGTATTTCATTTTTTTGGATGCTAGTGTGAAGGGTGTGGCCTCTCTTATTTCTCTTTCAGTGATTTTGTTGTTAGTGTATAGGAATGCTATTGATTTTTGAGTGTTGACTTTGTATCTAGCTACATTACTGAATGTATTTATTATACCTAGGAGTCTTTCAATGGAGTTTGGGGGGTATTCTATGGAGAGTAGCATGTCATCTGCAAATAATAATTTAAATTCTTCTTTTCCTATCTTTACTCCTTTTATTTCTCTCTCTTGTCTAATTGCTCTGGCTAGTATTTCAAGCACCATATTGAATAGGAGTGGTGATAATGGACATTCTTGTCTTATTCCTGATTTTAGGGTAAAGGCTTTCCATTTTTGCCTGTTTGATATGATGCTGGCTTTCAGGTTGCCATAGATGTCTATTATCATATTGAGGTAAAGACCATCTATTCCAGTTTTCTGTAAGGTTTTTTTTAATCATGAATAAGTGTTGGACCTTATCAAAAGCTTTTCTACATGTATAGAAATGATCATGTGGTTCTTATTTTTCACTCTACTGATATGGTGGATTACATTTATTGATCTGTGAGTGTTGAACCATCCCTGCATTCCTGGGATGAATCCCACTTGGTCATGTTGTATAATCTTCTTGATGATTTGCTGCATTCTGTTTGCCAATATTTTATTGAGAATTTTTGCATCTATGTTCATTACAGAGATTGGTCTGTAGTTCTCGTTTTTGGTTGGGTCTTTCTCAGGTTTTGATTAGAGTAATGTTTGCTTCCAGGAATCAGTTAGGGAGAATTGTTTCCCTTTTAATTTAATTGAAGAATTTGAGGAGTGTCGGCATTAAGTCTTCTTTGTATTTCTTGTAGAATTCTGCAGTGAATCTGTCTGGACCTGGGCTTTTCTTTGTTGATAGGGATTTAATTACATTTTTAATTTCTTTAATAGGAATTGGGTTATTTAGCAGTTTTACATCTTCTTGACCCAGCTTTGGTAGTTCATATGTATCTAGGAATCTGTCCATTTCTTTTGTGTTATCAAGCCTATGAGAGTAGAGGTTTTTGAAACAGGTATTGATGATCTTCTGTATTTCCACAGGGTCTGTAGTGATTTCACCCTTTTCATTCCTTATTGCATGAATTTGAGTTTTTTCTTTCCTTTTTTACATAAGGTTGGCTAGAGGCCTCTCAATTTTATTTATTCTTTCAAAGAAAACTTTTTGATTCATTGATTCTTTGTATTGTTTTCTTAGTCTCTATTGCATTGATTTCTGCTCTGATTTTTATATTTTCCTCCCTTCTTTTGGCTTTGGGCTTGACTTGCTCTTATTTTTCTAGATGTTTGAGGTGTAGCATCAGGTTGTTTGTGTTCACTCTGTTTTCCTGGTGTGGGAGTTCACCACAATACATTTTCCTCTGAGGACTGCTTTCATTGCATCCCACAGGTAAGATGTATATGTATTTTTGTTTGCCTGCAAATATTGTTAATTTCTTCTTTAATTTCCTCTGTGACCCACTGATTGCTCAGGAGTGTATTATTCAATTTCCATGTGTTTGTGGGATATTTGTGGTTTCTTTTGTCATTAATTTCTAATTTTATGGCACTATGATCTGATAATATGCATGGGATAATTTCAATTCTTTTGCATTTACTTAAGCATGTTCTATGGGTTAGTATATGGTCTATGTTAGAGAATGTCCCATGTGCTGCAATGTATATTCTGATGTTGTTGGATGGAACACTCTGTTTACATCTATTAAGTCCACTTGTTCACAGGTGTGATTCAGTTCTGTTATTTTTTTGCTGGTTTTCTCTCTAGTTGATCTTTCCCTTTGTGTCAATGGCATGTTAAAGTCTCCTGTTATAATTGTGTTATGACTTATTTGATTTTTCATTTCTGTTAGTATTTGTTTTGTATAGCTAGGTACTCCCAAATTTGGTGCATATATATTTAAGATTGTTATCTCTTCCTCTTGAAGTTTTCCCCTAACTAGTATGTAGCGGCCTTCTGCATCTCTTTGGATCATTCCTGGTTTGAAGTTCACATTGTTTGCAAACAGAATAGCTATCCCTACTTTTTGGGGGGATCATGTTGCATGGAGTATTGTTTTCCATCCTTTGACTTTTAGTCTATGAGTGTCCTTTTGGGTTAGATGGGTTTCCTGTATACAGCATATGGTTGGATGTTGTTTCTTGATCCATTCTGCCAGTCTGTTTCTTTTGATTGGTGAGTTGAGGCTACTTATATTAATGGTTATAACTGATATATATTGGTTTACCTTTGACATGTGATCTTTGTACTGTTGATTTTTTAACCTTTCCACTCTGTTTAATTGCTTGCCTTGCTTAGTGGTTTTTTCCTATGTCTGTCTAGAATGTTTTTCAGTATTCTATGCAGGTTTGGTGGTCATGCAGTTTTTCAGCTTTTCTTTGTCATGGAAGTATCTTATTTCTCCATCCATTTTGAAGGACAGTTTTGCAGGGTCCGTCAGTCTGGGTTGGAAGTCACTTTCCTTTAGGATCTGAAATACTTCACTCTTCTTGGCTTCATTGTTTGTGTTGAGAAGTCTGCTGTGATTCTGACAGGCTTTCCTTTATTCTTTTTAATATTCTGTTCTTATGTTGGATTTCTGGGATATTGATTATTATATGTCTGTGTGTAGTTTTACTTTGGTTATGGCTATTTGGAGTTCTATATGCTTCTATATGCAGATCAGTATCTGTATGTCAGTTTCCATTCTCATGTTTGGGAAATTTTCAGCTATTACTTCTGTAAATAGCCTTTTGATATCATTTGTGTTGTCACCTTCCTTTTCATTTATACCTATCAATCTTATGTTGTTTTTCTTTGCATCATCTTGCAGTTTTTGAATTGTTATTTCCTGGTTCCTTGTTATTTTTAAAAGATCTTTCCTTTCCTATTCACTAACTACTATCTTGTTTTTGAGATCTGAAATTCTATCTTCACTTTCATTGAGGTGGTTTTGCCAATGTTTGATGGAATTTTTGATTTCCTGTATATCTCTTTGAATCTGCTTCATGCATTCTGTTTCATATATTCTTCAGAGTTTCCATCTTTTTGCATTGCTCCTCTAATTTTTAATTATGTCTTCTTTAGATGTGTTCCTCTAATTTTTTAAACTATGTCTTCTTTAGATGTGTTCAACATTTCTTTCATCACATTTATCATTTCTACTTTTACCTGGGAGACTATTTCTGATTTGAGTTCTTATATAGCTTCCTGGCCTTGTTTCTTTATTTCATTTCAGGCATTTCAGGTGTATGGCTTATATTTTCTTCTGTAGCCATGTCTCCTAAGCTTGCTTGAGTTGAGCTGGAAGTTTGAGATTGCATTTTGCTCTTTTATTTTGTCATTTTCCTATATTTCTGGGTTTTGAGCGATGTTTCAAGGCTTCTCTGTGTGTTGAGAATCACCTGGCCTACTTTTGGCTCTCAGGTCAGACAGCAGGCAACAACGAGCCACTTGGAGTTCACTGGGCAAGGTCAGTTAGGCCCTTGGGGACTCCTGTGCCACCTCCTTTGATTTCAAGCATAGAATGTAGTCTTACCACCTGGGAGCAATGTTCCAAGGCTTCCCTGTGTGCTGGGTTTCAACCTGTGCACACTCTGGGCCTGGGACTGAATTTAGGCCCCTCCAGCTGCATGGAGTTCGCTGGGTGTGGCCCAGTTAGGCCCACTTGGACCTCCCATGCATCCTCAGGTGATTTGAGATGCTGCACATGGTCTTACCATCTGGTAGTGACATTCCAAGGCTTCCCTGTGTGCTGGGTTTCAACCTGTGCACACTCTGAGCCTGGGACACAATTCAGGCTCCTGCCAGCTGCTTTGATTCTAGGAATTTTTAAAATCTTCCCTTGATATTTTCAGTGTTCAAGAATGTATCCTTCCTGGATATAACACATTTATTTATATGTACAAACTCTGCACGATGAATGTAATCATCATATACTGTAAGCATGTACTAATAAAAATTAAAAAGTTTGAAAGAGAAAAATTGTATTGTTTAATATTGATGTGTTTGTAGTTTCTCTTGCTTCTCATTTCATTACACTGTAATCTGATAAAAACATGAAATTATTTCATTTTTTTGTGTTTGGTAAAACTTGCTTTGTCACCTAAAGAAAATTCTGTAAGCTGCTGAAAAGACTATTCTTCAGTTGTTGGATGGAATATTCTATAGATATTGGCTAAGTTCATTTGATCTATAGTGTGGTTTAAATGTGGTGTTTATTTTTTTGTCTGGATGACATATATTGGTGAGAGTAGGGTACTAAAGCCACTCACTATAATTGGATTGGGGTGTATCTATCTCTTTATGTCAAGTTGGGTTTCTTTTATGAAATTTTGTATACTGGTGTTTGGTGTAAATATATTTTGTACAATTGCTATAATGTTTTGGTGGATTGTTTGCTTTACCAAAATGTAGTGACTAGTTAACTCTTAAAATTTTGACTTACAGTCTGCTTTGTTGGGTATAGCTACTCTTGCTTGCTTTCAGATTCTATTTGCGTGGAATATCATTTTCCATTCTTTCACTTTTGGGTTTGTGTGTTTCTGCCAGTAAGGTGTGTTTCTTGAAGGCAGGAAAGAACTGAGTCTTTTTTTAAAAAAATCCAATCCAGTTTTCTGTTTAATTGGAGAATAAAGATCAGTTACATGCAGGGTAATTATTGAAGTGTGTACTAATTTCTCCTGAATTGTTTTGCTAATGTTTGATGTTTTCCCAAGTTTTTGTTTTCTTATCTACACTTTCTCTCCTACGTGTAGGCTTCCTTTAAGTGTCATCTGCAGTGCATGTGTTGTGATTATTGATTTAGTTTTATTTCTGCTTTTATTGGAAGGTCTCTATTTCTGCTTTGATTCTGAAGAATAACTTTGCTGGATATTGTAATCAAGGTTGGCAGTTATTTTCTTTCACAGCTTGAAATATATTATTCCATGCCCTTTGTGCTTTTGGGATTTCTATGAGAACGCTGCAGTTATTCTGGTTTTGCCTTTATAAGTGACTTAAGCTTTCAACATTCTTTGTTCTGTACTTTTGGTAATTTTACTGTAAAATGACATAGGGAGATTCTCCTATATTGGCATGTCCATATAATTTTCAAAAATGGGGAATTTTTCTGCAACTGTTTCACTGAACAAATTTTATATACCCTTAGTCTGTGTCTTGACATCCTTATCCCAAAAAATTAATAAGCTTGGTCTTTCAGGCATATTCATTTAAATTTTTCTTATTTTTTCTTTGTTATTGTCTGAATGTGATATATTCACCAACCTTGTTTTCAAAATCTGGAATTCTGTCTTCTGTTTGATCTACTCTATTAGACTTTCTACTGAGGTTTTCCTTTGACTTACTGAGCTTTTCATTTCCAAGAGTTCTGGTTTTTTTCCCCATCAGAACCTTTGTCTCTTTACTGAACTCATTCATATCCTGTATTGCTTTCCTTCATTCATTCAGTTGTTCTGAATTTTCCTGGAACCTGTTGATCTCTTTAAAAATCATTCTTCTGTCTTCTTTCTTTGGGATTTCATTCTCCTCAATATCTTTGGCATCAGCTGTTAGAGAATTATGAACTTTTGGAGGAGTCATGGCTTGTTTTTCCATATTTCTTGTATTTCTGTGTTAGTGTTTGTACATTTATAGGTTGGCTATCTTTTGCACTTTAATGTAAAGACCTTTTTGAGGAACAGCCTTCTTTTGACAATGGCATATCAGGTTGTTGTGGAGTGTTGAGTATATCTACAAGTGGGTTTCTTTTTTTTTTTAATTTTATTTAAAGAGAAAAGAAAAAGCAATACAGAAAAAAGGGTAGAAACAATACAGAACCTCAAAAAAAACCATAAATCACTAGTTGACAAACCACATACTATCCTCCCAGAAATAGCTGTTCATGTTACAAAATTAAGGCATACAAAGTGAACACACAGTGAGACTGCAAACAGTTACAAAAAAAAAAACAGGATGGAATAAAGCCAATTGAGACAGTGTAGTGAAATTGGCACAGAACATCACAGCAGGTCACCAGGACAACAGTAATAGGCAACATTGTATATCTCGTTGTCTTCACAATAGTTGTTCTTCTACTAGGTACAGCAAAATCAAAGAAATACACAACATTATAGAACACATCAGCACAGAGTATTGAATAGAGCAACACCATTACTCAGGACAAAGCAAAACGGCGATAAAAATATCTGCCTTCAGAGATAGTAGAAGGAAACTCCCCCGACTTGCTGTACCAAATATGGTCACCTCCTAAGAGATACCCAGATCCCTGGATCCCAGTTGTTAATGGGGGGGGAGTGTGGTATGTTTGATTGTAAGCCTGCACCCCGGTAGGCAGCAGGCTGGTTGCTGGTTGACTCAGTGCCCTAAGTTCCAACATGGCGCGGATCTCAGGAAACGCTCTTGCTTCTTGTTTCCCCACCCTGGGGTGGCTGCGGCTTGCCAGACCACAGTCACTTACCAGGGCGGCAGGCAGGTTACTGGTTGGCTCGGTGCCCTAAGTTCCAACATGGTGCGGATCTCAGGAAACGCTCTTGCTTCTTGTTTCCCCGCCCTGGGGTGGCCATGGCTTGCCAGACCACAGTCACTTACCAGGGCGGCAGGCAGGTTACTCTCCAAGTGGGTTTCATAGTATATTTTCCCTGTTACTTCTTTAGTGATGGTTAGTGTATTTTGGTTCAGTGTACCCAGTGTTGCAGCCTGAGGGTTCTACTTTATCTGTAGATCTCACAGGAGTAGACTCCTAGTGGATCAGGGAGCCATGTTGTCAACAGTGGAATGTATGGGGTACAACCTCTGTGATTATTGCTGTCTTTATGTGAACAGTGTACATTTGAAAAAAGTGTGCCAACAACAATTGCTGAGGGCCCTTGCAGGTAGGTGTCTGTGGTCTTTGTGTTATTGCCATCTGATACTGCTATAGGGGTGGATGTCCAGGAGCTTGTCCTTAGCCTATCTCTTAGCTGTGCCATTTTGGGTCTGGCTGTTGGCTGGGTTTTGTCCTCCTTTCTTCTTGAACTAACTGTTCTCCACAAGGGCACCATACCAGTGTGCTCCTTCCCTCCCTCTGATAAACTGAATCACTGGGTCTGTTCAAATTTTTAATACTGGACTTCAGTGCACCCCCAAACCCCACCTCACTGAATAGTACCTAGGATGTTTCAATTCTGAGTCATGGTGAAAGTGAGAAAGTGCTACTGGTAATCTGCCTTCTTTCTCGTTATTAAACATTTTAAAATCAAGTATTTCAGTTGATTTCATTAAGAGGTCAGCCCAAAGAAGAAAAGGCTTATACAATCTTTGAAAATGTTTAGAATTTTAAAAGTATGTGATAAAGAATGAAACTAGCATAATGAGACATAACCTGGAAAATTAAAGCCTCTTTCTCCATACAGAAGACTCTTACATCTTTATACAAGGCAGCCCCATTGCCCATTTCCCTTGCAAACATTTATTTGTGTTTCCTGAATACAAGACATATGTGCCTTTTTAGGCAAATAAATGTTTCTGTGGGCATTTATGTTTATATAATCCTTAAAAATATTTTTTTAAACTTAAAAAAATGTATAAAGACATTTTTGAGACTTTCAGGATTAGTACATACCTCAGTATTTGGATAAACTACCATTTATGTAACCAGATTCCTCCAAACTGTTTTCCTGTTATACTTATACTGTTTTTGTTTTGTTTGAGACAAAGTCTTGCTATGTAGTTCAGGCTGGCCTTCAACTCACTATGCAGCCTAGAGTGGCCTCGAACTCATGATGATCTTCCTGCCTCAGCCTCCCAAGTGTTTGGATTATAGAGGCATGCCCAATCTATACTGATTTAAACAGCTTTGTGATAAACATCTCTGAAATAAATTTAAGTGGTCCTGTTGATTACCCTCTAAGACGGTGTATTAATATATATTCATATCAAAAGTATGTCAGCATTTTTAATAATTACATAATAGGTGCGTACCTGCCACAATAAAGGGACTCTTGTATTGAGAAAGGAGTTGTACACTTCCTCCAGTTCTTGAGTAAGGGTGCTCTCTCCTCTTATAGCAAGCTGAAGATCTTTTAAAGATTTATGTATAACAAATAACTTATCAAATCGTCCAATTTCTTGGTTCAGAAAGGTTATCAAGACACAATGAATAAGTGGATCATGGCCTGAATTTAAAAAAAGAGGGAGAGAGATAAAATAAAACTTCGTTGTCTTACAGAAAAAAGAGGCTATACATGGAGGGACTTAGGGAGCTTCATGTCTAGACCAGTCACAGTCCCTGGCAACACAGCCTTCTGGGACCACCCTTGAGTTGTGGTCCGTGATTTCCCAAAATGTCAGGAGTGTGACTATAACCCATATTTTTATGGGCTATGGCTTAGGATTAGAGTACACTTGCAAATCTTCCCCAGTCCAGGAATTCAGCTGTTCCCCCCACGTTGGAGAGAGATGGATACAGAGATCTGGCCTTCTTGTCTCAGGCCTTTTCATACCATTGTCTTTCTGAATTGTCACTGTCCTCCTCCTGATACCAACCCTGTATCCTCTGACCCTGCTCCTACCCCATGCTCACCAGACATGTTTCTGCAGAGAGATTCCCAGGCAGGACTGGCCAGGAGGGCCCGCAGAGTGCCTAGGGTGGCATCCTCAGACTCATTGTCCTCCACTGTGAGGGGCAGCTGTGCCTGGATGTCATGCAGGATTTCCATCACTAGCATGTCAGGGCTGTGCTCAGGACTGCAAAGGAACAGGGGACCAGTGAGAGCAGTTTTCTCAGAGCTGCAGGGTATGGCAAGGAAATGTATGTTCAAAACACCTTCTTAGGCTTTCCAGGTGAAATGGCCACCACTGGACACATCTGCCTGAGGAGGGTCCCAGGCTGGCTGAGCATAGCAAGCCTCTGGATATGCTTGTGTTGTCCTCTGGGTGGTGACAGATGTGTGGGGCACTGGGTGGGTGATACACATCTCCAGAGGATTCTCTGCAGGGACTCTGCTTGTACCCATGTGCTTTGCGCTGTCTCCAACAGCCCAGTGGGCATCCCTTTCTGTGACTGAGGCTCTCACTGCTGTCACCATGTGGCCTCCCAGCATTGTGATGTTTATTCTGTCATCACACTTTTCCTCTGACTTTAAGTTGGGGTTCTCAGTAGAAGTTATCCAAGTTGGCTTCAAATAATTCAAAAAGCCACAAAGTATCTGCTATGATGAGAATGGTAGATCTTTCCAGTTAGGGCTGCAGACAGCAGCATGCTGGGATCACCGCCCACTCTCCTCATGACCCAGGGCTTGTGGACAGACATGGTCAAGGTATTTGTTCACAGCATCCTCTTATAACCATTTTATTTCTTGCTGCTTTAGCTGGGGGATGCTAACAGTGTGGAGGTAGGCATTAGACAGGCAGGGTCTACAGAAAATTCAACCTGCTACCCTGGGGATCTGCTGGGAGCTTCCTACTGGAGATTCTTTCTGCATGAGCCAGATTTCCTTAGAGGAAGCAGATAGTATGTATTTGCTCAGTCAGTGAAATGGGAATTCAACTATTTCTGAGTCCGTAGGATGACCTTGGCTGATTTGATAAAAGGGTCAACCCAAGCTATAAGCCACAGAATTAAGCCATGTCATTTTATTTTTGTGGTGCTGGGGGTTCAACCCAGGGCCTCAATCGAGAACCCCAAGATTATGAGGCAAGAGCTCTATCATTAAGCCCACCCAGCCTAGATGTCATTTCAATATGAATTTTGGTCCAAAAGGATAGGAAAATCTATTAAAAAGTACAGAATTCTTATTGGTTCAAAGGTTTCAGAGATACATGGAAAAAAATAACTGTATTTTAAAAGCAGAAAAATGTAAAACAATCTGTAAATGCTCAGAAGTATTAGATAATATATAATTGGAGTCCAAGGATGTGGATGAGGTGATCACCACTCTATAGAATTATAGAATTATTGTTATTTTAACAGCAATGATAAACATAGTTCATGGCATCCTGTCAATGTTGCCAACGAGAATCTGTATTTTGGTTAAACTCTGAGCAACTGTAAACTCCCAGGAGAGCCCCGACACCTCCCACTGGCAATCCAACCACTGTCCTGGCGTTAACAAACTCCACGTTACTGTAGAGTCACAGGAGGGGGATGGGATCTGGGCGTTCATGCACCATTTGAACCTCTCAGCATCCTTCTGGGTAGTCAGGTGCTACTGTCTCCAAGCATGTGACTGGAACACAGAGCCATGGGAGTGCAGCCTACAGGTCCCTCAGTACAGGTCCCCTTTGCTCCTGACCCATCACCAGTCCCACCCCTTGGCAGCAAATATGTAAATGTCATATGGCAACAAATGCATATGAAAATATCACCCACCAGGCACAGTTTAGCCCCTCACTTAACAAAGATACATGCATACTTGGTAAGTGTGTGTGCTGTGCTTGCTTCTACATCATTTGGAGAAATTAATTTCTCTACCACGTAAACTATAGTTTCCTGAAAGTTCAGGACTGCATCTCCAAGTGAACCCTGAATAATCTCAGTCCAGCTGTGCACGCTCACCTGATTGCGAAGGTGACCGTGGCAGTGCTGGGCTGCATGGCAATGAGGCCATCCATGAACTGCAGGCCCTGGGTCTCCCTGCAGCTCCGTGTGGCCTCAGGGTGTATCCCTAAGCTCTCTGGCGTGTCCTCATCAGGTAACGACTGGATAATGTGTATGTAGTCCTGGAAGCTTGCAGATCTGGGGGCCAGCTGACATATCTGAAAAGTTAGCCACTTAGTCTTGCCTGTATGAAAGAACACTCTCAGGAATGCTGAAGACAACATTTCTCCACGAGACTACCCAAGACTAGTCTTATTTGTAGGTAGTATGTTCTAAACATGCTACGCAAAGGAACAGCTGAGCCCATTGTAATGTAAAGCACACACAACATACATATAGACTCATGAGAAAAGAGAAAGAGAAAGGTGAAAATCATCTAAAGTCTGAGTGATTCATTGCTCAATGACATACACCTGTAGGTGATGATAGACTAAAGCTGACCATGTCATTTTTTTCTGCAGAAAAACCTGTAGAAGAAATGGAATAATATTGTAGCTTGTATCTGAAATGTTCCTCAAAGGCCATGGTTGAAAGCTTGATCCCCACCCTGCAGCTCTACGGGGAGGGTGTGAAACTTTTTGGAGAGCGGGGAGCTGGTAGGAGGAAGTAAGGTCACTGGGAATGTGGCCTTGGAAAGGATCCTGGGCCCAGGGCCCTTTCTCTCTCTGTTTCCGAGTCCTCGGGGTACCTCCTTTACTGTTTGCTCCCAACACATTTCTGCCTAATGATCACAGAATCTGAAACCATGAACCAGAATAAACCAGTCCTCCTTACAAGCTGATCATCTCAGCATTTGTCATAGCAGCACAAAGCTGATAACACAAATGTTAACAACTTCAGCCACTGAAGGAGAGCAGGAGGGAAGGCACAACCCAGCTCCAGAGAATGCTAGAAAGATGTATAGCCCAGTCTTGCAGGGTTTCCACATCTGAGGCCTGGCTGCTGGGTCTAACTGTGGCTCTCTCCACAGAGTGAAGGTCTATGGGGTGATGGAGGCCAGGGGGACAGACATGGTCCACAGGTTGCTGAATCAGCCCTGCCACTTGCCAGCTGTGTGCCTGCACCCCATGCACCTGTTTCTTTGCCCGTGACCTGGGATGCTACTGATCCCTAGGCTGCCTCAAGCACTGAGTGAGAAGCATGAGCACCTCGGTTATAGTGCTGTGTCCTGGGCTGTGTGCTCTATGCCTGAGGCTCTTGGGCTGCTGCCTTTCCTTACCATTCTTTTCAGTTATTGCCTTGCATGATGTTGGTTTTAATGGAGCAGTGGGTAAACTGCCTTTGTAATATTGTACTGGAGGTTCACGAAAGCCATTAAATGTACATCAGAGTTTATTAAGCACCCATTTTATGTAACTCAGCAGTGCTTAGTTAAAAATAATCAGTTGATGTGAGATGCACCCTTTTCTCACCTCCTCGCTGGAGAAAATGACGTCATCTCTCAGCACCTCTGGGTTGCAGAACCTGCACAGCAGTGTGTCCAGGCACCGCCTGTCCCAGGGGTCGGTGATGCGGCCACCATAGACCACCTCCCCAACCAGGCAGCACAGCAGCCGCCACGGCACGTCCACCTGCCTCCGCAGCACGCTGGCCAGCACCTTGATAGAAGCCTGCAGGAGGGGCAGGAGGCCTTGCTGCTTCAGAACCTGTCCCCTTAACTGCATTTTGCATAAAGCAAATGCCTCCCATCAGCCATATGCTTTCTCTAAATTTATGTAGAAGCAGCAAGACGACGAAATAGTAGCAGTGAACTTCATCTGCTAGTTTTCTGTTACTGAACTATTCATTATTACTTATTGAGTAGACAAAACAAACCAATGGACTTATTTCTGTGTTCTCTGCTATGCCCCAGTGATTTTCTGTCAACTCTGCCAAGCAGCATTGATTTTGGTCTGGAGTTTTAGTGTGTCTTAATATCTGGTGAAGGAAGTCCCTTTCAGTATTTTTCTTTTTGGGTGTATTTCTAGCAGTTTTTCTCTAAGTGAATTTTTTTTATCAACTTTCAATCTTCTCTAATGAAATTCTTTTGGAGTTGCATTATATTTGATAGGTCTTCCTATCAGAATATAGATGCATTTATTTAGAGAAAGGCAGGATTTAAAAAACAAAGCTGTGGAATAAAGCTGCCATTTTTAGCTATGTAGCAAGGGCAAGTTTTTAAAGTGTACTGTAACTATTTTTCCTCTTCCTCCAAAATGAGAATAATTAGTGTTATTACCACATAAAATTGTTATGAGGATATATCCA
The DNA here is from genome assembly GCA_004027295.1 of Dolichotis patagonum. Lineage (NCBI taxonomy): Eukaryota > Metazoa > Chordata > Mammalia > Rodentia > Caviidae > Dolichotis > Dolichotis patagonum. The sequence continues at coordinate 15,500 of PVJX010023969.1, read as the reverse complement.
TATAAAGCAATGAAGACATTTTAAATACCCATGAAATGTTGCTCCTCCTTTTTCTTCCTAATTTATAATGCTCTTAACTCTACCTTTCCTCATTATTGTATGTATTTAGTTATATACTTCCCTACTTTCATTTCTAGGTGGTTGTTGTGAGAGAAGAGTTACTGTCTTATATATGTACATTTTCACGTGGTCACTTTCCCAAGGTCCCTAATTACTTCTGGTAGATACTTTTTTTAAAACTAGCTGCTCAGGTTTCCTAGATATATAATTATATCATTGACAAAATATACTTTTTTCTTTTTTATGCTTTTACCTTACTATGAGTTACATAATTTCCCCATCTCATTGTGTTCACTAGAATGTCTAGGACAACTCTGACTGGCAATGGTGATCATGGCACCCTTGTCTGAAGTTTGAGTTCATGTGAAACAATTTTAGTTTTTTTCTCTTAGACTGATACTCACTGCTGCTTTCTTATAGTCTTTGCCAAGTGCAGCTAGTTCCTTATAATCCTATTACTTTGGAGTTTTTATTAGAAATGGCTCCCAATTTCATAATAAACATTTTTTCTACATCTGATGAGATGATCACATAAATTAGGATCATAGATTTCCAGACATAAGGCCATTTCTGCAACCTCAGAATATACCCAACTTAGTCACATATATTAATTTTTGATACATTATTGTTCAGATAAGATAATTATTCTTTTCTTAAAATATATTAATATTTCACATACAATTTTCATACCTCAAGTCCCAAACAAAATTAGCCTCTAGTTCTTATATGTATTACATTGATCAAGTATTCATATTAAAATCATGTTGTTTGATAAGATGAACTAGGGAGGCTGCAGTTTTATACTGAGAGCTGGAACACTTTAAATCTGGCTAAACTTTGAAGAGGTCTGGGCATGGATGTGCCACATCAGGCTCCTGGACCAGCCCAAGGCAGGCACTGTACCTGGCACCCTGGTCAGCGGAGCTGGCAGTATGTGACCCACAGGGTGAGTCGTGGTGGTAGGAGCCCGAGGAAAGTTTCCCTTGGAACATTTTAAAGTCTGCTCTAATATGCAGACAAGTGGGTGACCAAAAGCGTGACTGCACAGGAGCACAACTGCAAGATTAACTTGGGGCAAGTGTGAGCAGGTGTTACCAACAGTCTATAAAAAAAATCACAGTTAGAAATCTCCACATGTAGCAAGAGAGAAAGACAATGAAGTACCCCCTCAGTGGACCAGTGTCATCTCCCAACTTCAGTGATAACTCGACAAGCATTCACAGTGGTGCCTGCATGCCAGGCACTCTTCTGAGCGCTGTCCTCAGCCAACACCCTGGTCTTGGGCAGTAGGCTTCGCGTTTGCTGACCTTTGACCCCAGAAAACTCTTGTCTCCATAGCTTGCACATGTCAAGGTGGGGAGCTGTAATACGATTCCAGAAAATCTGGCTTCAAGGTCTCTGTCTTTAAGGTCAACCCTCACTGCTAGTTCATTTTTGGGACTCATCACAGCACTTGGTAAACACAGCAGGCTCCCAACTTGTATCTCACTGTCACACACGTGCTGTTACTTGCTTGGGGGAGTTCAGACTTACCTCCAAGTCTGAAGAAATGAATTTATAAGCTATATTCCAGCCCAGTGTGCTGTAATTTTTTCTCTTATTGACCACAGCATTGAAAAAGCATAAGCTGAATAAAAGTTTTTTCCACCACTGTCCATAGTCAGAGTTTTCAAATATCTCTTCTGTTACCTCCCCACTGCCATTGTACCCAAAAGTCTGGAGTAAGATGCTCTTCAGTCCCTGGGGGGGCTCCATGGCAACCTTGAAGACAGATGTGAAGAGATGAAGTATGAGGACAGATATATGCTCTGCTTTGGGGGGCAAAGGGAGGTTGTAAGGAGTGGGGCTGTATTCAGGTTCACGACAGAAAACCCTTGTGCTGCTCTTCTGCTATCTGCAAGCTTCTCTGATAGATTTCCCTGGGCTGTCCTGACTGTCTCTGAAGCACAGGAAGCAGAGCACTTAGGAGCCTGAGGGACAGACTCACCTGTCAGCGGCAGCTCAGGGCCTCAGGGGTTAGATTCTGGCCCAGCCAGCAAGAGTGTCAGAGCCACCTGTACTGGAATTCATGAGTGCCTTACTGTATGTTTCCATGGCATTGAAAACTTACTTATCCGACTTATTACCCAGGATGCTGGAAACGCGAGGTGGTCAGGGAGCAGAGGACAGGCTGTTTCTGAACCTCTATGTGGCAGTGTCAGGTCCTCACACAGCTTGCTTGTACACATGCATGCTTGCACACTTGTGAGACAAAGTGAGGGTGCAGCCTTTTCTACACTGGTCAATCAGAAACTTGTGTCACTGTCATTACATATGGCAAGAGTACAAATGGTATAGTTACGCATTTACGATATATATAGAAGTGCATGGATGCATGTGTGTGTGTGTGTGTGTGTGTACATGTGCACATGTGAATATAAGACTTCCAGATGCAGGATTGGAGTGATTAAATAATCACTCATGGAGCAGCTCAATTCATCCCCACCTGGGTGACAGAGGGAGCCAGGCACAAGGAGAGAGTCCACTGCACCCCAGCGGGGAGGGGATCATGGTGACTGGGGGTGGGGAAAGAGCCAGGCTTCCAGGCTTCTACAGTCTTGGGTTTTATTCCCTGCTCCATTACCCTTAAAATGCAAGCCACTGGCTCTGGGAAGTAGGGAAAATGCAGGTATATGAGAGACCTTATCTCCAGGCATGCTGCCTTTCAGACATCTTTAGCAAAATTGCCTGCTGTTTTTTTGCTCAGAAAGCCCTGACAACATAGGGATGAGAAGAAAGTCACACAGCAGTGTTTCACAACTATGACCAGCTCTTTTGAGACGGTTCTGTCATTTCTGAAAGCAGGTACAGTATGTGCCCACTGCTTAAGGAGTATATCTGAAGGGGAAAGTAAGAGAAAAGAAAGTGGGAGAGGAAAGGGAAGAGGGAGAAAGGGAGAGAAATTTCATCTTTGGTGACAGTATTCTTTTTCACCAGCATAAATGCACCATCATTTGGCTTTTCCTAGAAGTGAATACTTGTTTAAACTGTATGAAATTTTATTTCTTTTTCTCTTTCTACATATAATGTCTACATAAATATATAAAAGCAGTCCTTTCTGTTGATCTCCTTCTGATATTTGCTTTGTCAAATTATGTTATTTCACGAACACTTAACAGCACTAATGATACTGCATTTGCTTCTAATCTTCAGTTTGAGGGCAAGCGAAGATATCTTCTTGTTCTGATTTGTGTTTCTCTGATCTCTAAAAGCTGAATTTTCACTATTTCCATGTTTTTTGACCTCATGTTTTTTGCTCACTTTTATGAGATGTTAATGTTTTCTTACTTATTTGTTTGTGCTCTTATTTACATATTAAGAAAGCTGCCATCTGTCTGTGTAGATTATGGTATAAGACGAAGTCCCATCAAGATTTCTGTATGTAGCAATTCAAACCCCCCACTCCTGGCCAAAGGCAAAGGCTAATTGAAGTCAGAACTTGCCAGATTCCTAAAGTCTCAGACTTCCCAGCCCAGGTCCCTGTGCCCAGGGCAGGGCTGCTGTGAGGGAGCTGAGGTTCACAGGAGCTAGCAGCAGGAGCAGTGTGACAGGAGGACTTCTGTTCCATGGAGTCACACTTGTGCTCAGGCTGGTGAGGGCTTCCCATCACCATTTTCCTCTCTCGATCCCGATTCTGTTGGAGATGGAAGGTCCATGCTTGTCTGGGCAGCACTCGGTTCACGCAGCTGCTCAGCGTCTCTGCTGTGAGGACACCATCTATGGCCAGCAGGATGCAGTCAGCAGTGATGCCCAAGTCCTGCTATCCACCCAGCCTCAAGATGAGCATCAGAAGAAGTCACAGATAGTCTTTGGTCAGCATCTTTTACTAAGTAGTTTCAGTATGCTTTCTGCAAGACCTTTACAGAGAATGAGGAGGAGGAGTAGCAATAAGAAAAATCTATGTAAACAAAGGGCCAGAAAGGGACATAAATTGTGTATTTTGAGTTTTAACAGTTGGAAGCCTAGCAGCCTTGTGTGAGTGAACAAACCTGAATTTTGAATTATTTAAAGTCTCCTTCCTGGTCCCTAGCATAGGGCATAGAGCAGTTTAGGGCACCAGATCAGTACCCTTCTCAATTCAGATCAGGAGTGCAAGACCACTTACACTTAAACAGGGCTCCTGGACAACATCAATACATACTGTTATTTTTCTTACCTTTATACTCTTTTGAAGAATAGGAATTGGGAAGGAACTATCTGATTTGGAGTTTAACCATAGTCTAAATTCAGGATCTATGGTTGCATCTGGTCTGCTAAATATGCAAAATAAAAATTTTATAAATTTTTTAGGATAATGTGCTGCCGAAGTGAGCACATTTTCATGTAAAAACTTAAATAAACATGTGTAGGGAGCCATTGAAGCTGGAGATTGATCACATGCGTGGGGCTAAAGCAAGGCCAGCCAAGAAAAAACAGACCAAAGAAAAAACAAAAAGACCAAAACAAGATAAACAAGTTGTTCCAGCACCAAGAAGGCAAGGGGCCCAGGCCTGCCAAGCAATGGTTGCTAGGCAGAGGGGCTGAAATTGACATCTTTTCCAGTGTATAAATAAAGGTGCTACAGTGGTGGAGCAGTTCCTTTCCTCCCATCAAGAGGATAAGGGCTCCACCTGACCCCAGCTTTGTCTTTTCTTTATTTTTCTCATCCTCTCACTTGTCCTTAACCCCAAGAACCTCAGGAGCCACATTGGGTCACAGCAAACATGCTCTTAGAGTCATAGGATTTCTATGTTTGAAGTGACCTTACAAATAATTTTACTCAAGAGCATCAGATATCTTATCACAAGAGCTTTCATGTTGCACAAGAATTTGCACAAGATGAACTAATTCCCATTTTTAAAAAGTAGCTTTTCCTCACTTAAGTTCAAAAAGTTATATATAATCATGGTAAAATATGTAAGAAAAGTTAGAAATTAAAAATAAAATGAAGAGTTCCACTGGTCAAGCCTGGGAACCTGAACATCAAAACAGTAGTGCTAGTGGTCAGTTTACAATCCACTGAATAAAATAAGAACCAGTGAGTTCATACTAATATGAACAAACAAACAAACAAATAGAAACAAATAGAAACAAACAAACAAACAAATAGAAGAGAAAGAAATGCTTCTCCTTCTAGCACAGCATCATTAAACAAACTCCCTTGTGTGTGGTGCTGCACACTGAATTCAGGGCCTGTACATGCTAAGCATGCTCTTCACACTGAGCCGCTCTCACAGCCCCATTCAATAATCTAGGAGAAATTGCGGACTTAGTTACCATTTGTTGAGCACTATAGTAATGATTAATCCAAAAATTATCAAGTGTTGGAACTACTGGGTGGAAGTTTGATATATATCGCAATCTGAAAGTTTGTACAGGTGGCAGATAACACCAGTTGCGTGATTAAAATGAAATTAATTTTGTTTTACTTTTGTTTTTTGAGACAATGTTTCACTATGTAGCCCAGGGAAGCCTTGAACTGGTGATCCTCTTGCCTCATTCTTTCAAGTAGCAGCCAGCTACTTTATGCTGTTGACAGTTAACTAGATCCCTTACAAATAAATGCAAAATGCTTACGACTCCACAATGGCACAAAGCTGTGGCATAAACGATGCTGCCAGGTGGCAGTTCTGCAGGAAGACCCACTGCTGCTTTTTGCTCAGATCCTTGACAATGAGCTCTTCTGCTTTGGCCACCTGGTTTTGGTCCAAGGAAATCATGGTCATGTGGCATGTTGTCCCTTTTAACTCTTGTGCAAATCTCAGGAGGATGTTGGTGAGGTCAAACCCCATGTGACCTGTGGAAAAGTAACAAAACTGTTCACTCACCCAATTCCCTTTTCAAAGCAGGGCTTAGCATCTACTGAGTGGTGGTGGTGAAACCACAGGCTATAGAGTTAGAGTCCTTAGCTCTTGTGCTGTCTTGGCCACTCCCTAGCCGTGTCTACAGGGCTGCTAGCTGTCCCCCCCACCCCTGCATCTATGTGTCCCTTTCTCTCGCAGCTGGTCCCAGGCAGCCTGAGGTGCTGTACCATGTTTCTAGCTGAGCCTGCAGCTGGGCATGGGCAGTGAGGCACTGAGAGTGAGTTTTGGTGACAAGTGTCCTAAGAATGTTGGCTGTCTCCTGAAAGGTGGAGTGAGCCCTGCATCTTCTTTCCCACTCTGCTGTGTGGAACATGTGGTGCTGGCAGTGGCAGGGGGAGCAGCTCTGGATAAAGCCTTGGGCTAATGGATTAAAGTTGGGAAACAGTGAACTCTGGAGTATGATTTGGAGACTGGGAAGATCAAAAAGTAAATAAAGAAAATATTCTGTTTAGGAGAAAATATTTTACTTAGACCCCACACAGAAAAGACAAGAAAAACAAGACAGAAAGACTTCCAGGAAGACTGGAATGGTAACTGTCCAGATATTGGAATATAACAACATGGGGAAGAGATGAAGGTGGGAGTAGGTTCTTGACACCTAGCCAGGATCTGAAGGGAGAATTGAAGCCCATTTTCTGTGTTCTCTTTACTAGGAGAGTAAAGATAGAGGTGACAAACAGTGCTTTCTTCTTGAGCACTGGCTCACTTTGTGGGAAGGGTGGCTTCAAATTGTAGATGCATGGTGACTACTGGCAACCCCAGAAACACATCAGTGGAATGGAGAAATGGACTCAGCAGACTGCTAGGTAGCTGGTGAGTTATTCAGGTTCAGGAGTCTCCCAAGAGAGGGTGATTGGGCTGTTGCCAATTTGGACAGAGATCAACTGAGCACAGAACTCAAGAGCAGCTGCAGGGTTGCTTCATCTAGTGGGTCCCAGTGTCGGGGTGAAGTAGAATCAAGTTCAAGTTGGCAAGGAGTCAACTGAGGTTCCAGCCTCACATCCAGGAGCCTAAATTTCAGTGAAACTAAAGGTTCAGGCTCACTGAAATATCTTTGCTGGGATTATTCAACATGGATCTATATGCCCAATCCATCTACCAGTGACAGCAGGGACACACTCTAAAGTAGACATTTTTCTTTTTTTTTGTTTGTTCTTGTTTTTATGTGAGTGTGAAAATTATTATTATTATCATTATTATTATTATTATTAGTAGTAGTAGTAGTAGTAGTACTGGGGATTAAAATCATGACCTTGCACTTACTAGGCAGGCACCTGAGATGCTGAGCTAAACCCCTGGGCCAGTGTGAATATTATTTCTAGCTGTTTTTGGTTATCCTTTTCTGTTCTTGTTTTTATTTCTTCCTTCTCTCTTTCCCTCCTGTCTTTTTCACCAGTTTCCCAAAGTTTGTGTATCCTTCCTTTGTCCTCCAGCCTGGCTCCTAATCTCTTTCTTGTCTTTTGTTTCTCTACTTAGTCTCCTTAACTCCTTCTAAATTTTTCTCCTCTTAGGGTAAACAGTTATACTGAGGCATATTTACTGTATACAATTTTCCGGTTTGTTTTAGATTTTGTTATATAACCACAAATCTTGTTCATACACTAAAGGTGGCAAATTAATAGTTTTCACAGTTTGTTATTTTCTAGGCTATGTTTGATGCTAGTGTTATTCCTGATTGTACTACTTTAGCCAAGGTGAAATAATTGTTCTAATCAGTTGTTCTTCCTGGTATGACAAGACTGAAATTGACTGAGGATCATAAACAATACTATAGGCCAGTGTTAAAAAATAAGGGGCTATGTAAAAAAGAGAGGAAAAGAAAGTGCTCTAAAGGACATAACTGCATGTATGTTTAAGTGTGTAATATATATGACCATATTACTGTTTTTGTTAGACTGTTGAGCAGAACTGTTAACAGTCTCACTATTTGAATGTCTACTTTGTATGCTTTAATTTTGTAACTTGAACAACTATTTCCAAGATGACAGTATGTAATTTATCAAGTAGTGATTTCTTAGTGGGTTTTTTTGTTCTTTTCTTTTTTTTCTTTGGAATTCTGTATTGTTGCTACCCTTTTTTCTGTTTGGTTGTTTTTTTTCTTTTTAAATAAAATTTTAAAAAAAGAATAAGGGGCTAGGCTAAAGAGGTAGCAACTTTTCATCACCAATAAACTGAAGAGGTAGGATCTTGCAACAGACTCAAGACCTAAAAGGTGGCTACACCTGGAACACATCTCTGAGAAGTAGTCATTTCCTAAGTGTTCTCAATACTAGCATTAAAGCTACATGCCATAATCAATTTACAAGCATCAACCCAGGGATACACTAAAAAAAGAAAGAAAGAAAGAAAGAAAGAAAGAAAGAAAGAAAGAAAGAAAGAAAGAGAAAGAAGAAAGAAAAGAAAAGAAAAGAAAGAAAATGAGAAGACAAAGAAGCAAGATGCAACCACCAACTTCCAGCTCACCAAAAGCAAACTCAGGAAGCAATGATGTGGAATAATTTCAAAGCCACCCACCTGGACTCTGATGTGATAACAGCAGAATAAAAAGGGAAGATGAATGAGGCTCTAGAAAAACTCAGATCAGAAATAATTTCTCAGATAACTACAGAGATGGTGAATATAATGAAGGATATGGTTAGAGAATCTAGAGTAGATACAGATTAAAAAGATAGAGGAACTTAGGAAAATGGTGGAAACTATGAGTGTCTAATATAAGAAAGAAATAAAATTTATGAAACAGATACAGATATCCAGGAGTTTAAAAATTCCATTGAAAGTATATGCAATAGAATGAACCAATGTGAGAACAGAATATCAGAGATAGAAGACAGCGTTATGGTTAGCAATCATGAAAAGAAAGATTTCTTAATAACAGCAAGGAACCATTAAAAATCAATCCAGCAGCTGCTAGATGATGCAAAGAAGAACAGCGTAAGATTGATCAGAGTCCGTAAAAAAGTAGGAGGTAGCACAGACTACATTAAAAACCTGTTCACAGAAGTATTGGCAGAAAACTTACTAAGCATGGGGAAAAATCTGACATACATAAGTGAGGCATATAGATCTCTAATTAGCCATGATCATAAAAATCTACACTAAGGTATATAATAGTCAAGATTTCAGAAATTCAACACAAGAACAGAATTAAAAGCTGCTAGAGAAAAGAAACAAATGACCTATAAAGAAAAGCCCATCATAATCACAGCTGAGTTCTCAATATAAACCCTCAAGGAGAGCTTGGAGTGAAGTATTTTAGGTTCTGAAAGAATACCATGTCAAGACCATATTGATTTATCCTGCAAAACTATCTTTCAAAATTGATGGAGAAATAAAATACTTCCATGATAAAGAACAACTGAAGAAATTCATGACCATGAAATCAGCACTCTAAAATGTTCTAAAGGACATTCTAGAAAGAGATAATGAGGACTTCAGTTCCAAGAAGCACAGGAGACGAAATCCACCAAGTAAGGCAGGTAATTAAACAGAGAGGGGGAAAAGGGAACCACCACCATCACCACTGCCACCACCACCACCAACAAAAAGGAAACCACTAACAAGAAAATAACATGACAAGAATGTCAATATATATCAGTTTTAACCATCAATATAAATGGTCTCAATTCACCAATCAAAAGAAACAGACATAAGAAGCAAGATCCAACAATATGCTGCATACAAAAAACACATTTGATTAAAAAAGAAATAGGCTGAAAATCAAAGAATGGAAAACAACACTCCATGTGTAAGGAACTCAGAAAAAAAAGCTGGGGTAGCTTTTATACTTGCAGACAAATTTAATTTAAAACCAGGATGCTTAAGAGGCACAAAGAAGATCATTACATTCTTATAAAGGGGACAATCCAAGAGGAAGAGATAACTATCAGAACTACATATATACCAAATACCAGTGCACCCAATTATAGAAAATAAATATTAATGGACATGAAAAATCAAATATGCACTAATACAATTGTAATGGGAGACATCAAATCCTACTGTCACAAATAGACAAATCAACTAGACAAAAGAATCAACAAAGAAATATTAAAAATGAATCAAACTTTTGAACAAATCGACTTAGTAGATGTCTACAAATTATTCCACTCCACAATGTCAGGGTTTTTTTTGTACTGGGAATCAAACTAAGGACCTTGGGCTTGCCAGGCAAGGGCTGCACCACTGAGCTGTATCCCCAGCCCCACTCCACAATGTCAGAGTACACTTTCTTCTTGTGCATGTTTCATTCTCCAAAATAGACCACATGTAAGCTCAGAGAACATGTTAAATTCGAGGAAATGAAATTATTCCATGCATATTATGAGACCACAGTTGGGTGAAATTGGAAATCAATGACAAAAGAAACCACAAGAATTTTATAAACACATGGAAATTTAATGATACCCTCCTGAACAACCAATGGGGCACAGATGAAAATAAAGAAAAAATTAGACAGTTTCTACAATCAAGTTATAAGGCCAATATAGCATATTGGAACTCATGGGATGCAATGAAAGCAGTCCTTCTAAGGAAATTTATGATGGTGAATTTCCAAATTAGAAAAACAGAGAAAGCTCAAATAACAATATAATATTAAACCTCAAGCTTCTAGAAAAAGAAGAGCAAGACCCAAAGCTCATAAGAGTGTGAAAATTATAAAGATCAGAGCAGAAGTTAATGCAATTGACACTAAGAAAACAATACAAACAATGAATCAAAGAATTAGTTCTTTGAGAGAACTAAATAGATAAACCTTTAGCACACCTTATCAAAAAAAGGGAAGAAAAGACTCAAATCCATGTAATTAGGAATGAAAAGGGTGAACTCACAAAGAAATTCAGAAGATCATCTATACTTATTTCAAGAACTTGTATTCTAATAAGATCGAAAACACAGAAAAAATGGACAGATATATGTGAATTCTTAAAGCTGAATCAAGAAGACATAAAAACACCAAATATATCAATATCAATCAATGAAATTGAAGATGTAATTAAAAACCTATCAACACTGAAAAGTCCAGGTCCTGACGGATTCACTGCTGAATTCTGCAAGAAATTTAGAGAAGACCTAACACTACTTCTCAAACTCTTTAATGAAAGAGAAACGATTCACCCAAATTCATTCCTGGAAGCAAGCATTACTGGTTGCCAATACCAGAGAAGGATCCTACTTAGAGAGAACCATAGGCCATTCTTCCTAGTAAACATAGACACAAAAATCCTCAATAAGATAAAGGCAAACAGAATGCAGCAAATCATCAAGAGGATTATACACCATGACTAAATATAATTCATTCCAGAGATGCAAGGATGGTTCAACATACATAAATTAATAAATGTGACACACAATATTAACAGAGCCAAGGATAAAAACCATATGATCATCTCAATAGATGCAGAAAAAGCATTTAACAAAGTCCAACATGTATTTATGATAAAAATTCTACATTGGAATTCTACATTTGAAAATTCTACATTGGAAAATTGGAATATATTGTCTTTATCTAAAACTGGTAAAAGCCATCTATGACAAACCAACAGTCAAAATCATACCAAATGGACAAAACCTGAAAGCTTTCACTCTAAAACCAGGAACAAGACAAAGACACCCATTGTCAATTCACCACTATTATTCAATATAGTTCTGGAACCAGGAGCCAGAGCAATTAGACAAGAGAATGAAATAAAAGTAATAAGCACAGGAAAGGAAGAAATTAAATTACCATTATTTTCAGATGTCATGATATCCTACATAGAAGTACCCCCAAACACCAAAAGACTTCTAGATTTAATAACCAAATTCAGTAGCCTAGCTGGATACAAAATCAACACTCAAAAATCAATAGCTTTCCTGTACATGAATAACAAACTCTGAGAGAGAAATTAGGGAAACACCACCTTTCAAAATAGCATAAAAAAAGAGAAATACCCAGGAGTCAATCTAATGAAGGAAGTAAAAGACCTCTACATTGAAAACTACAGTACTCTGAAAAAGAGATTAAAGAGGGTATCAGAAAATGGAATGATATCCCTTGTTCTTGGGTGGGAAGAACCAATATAGTGAAAATGGCCATACTCCCAAAATTGTTATATAGATTTTTGCAACATGGATCAAAATACCTCACAGCATATCTCACAGAATTAGAGAAAATGATCCTAAAATTCATTTGGAACCAGAAGAAACCTAGAATAGCGAAGGCAATTCTGGGCAACAAAGGCAAGGCACAAGCATCACAACCCCTGACTTGAAATTATACCACAGATCTACTGTGATAAGAACACTGCAGTACTGGCAAAACAAAACAAAACAAGCAAAAAAAAATCAGATCTGAGGATCAGTGGAACAGGTTAGAAGATGGGGAAACAACTCCAGACAAATTTAGCCACCTTATCTTTGACAAACGTTCACTGGAAAAAAAGCCTCTTTAATAAATAGTGCTGGAAAAATAAGCTTTCCTCCTGACAGAGATTAAAAGTAGACCTGTATCTTTCATCATGCACTAAACTAAAATCAGAATGGATCACAGATCTGAATATTAAAACAGAAACACTAAATCTGAGGTGGGCATGATGGTGCACATCTGTAATCCCAGCCTGAGGCAGCAGGATCATTGTGAGTTCGAGACCAACTTGGGCTACCAAGTAAGCTCAAGGCCAGCCTGAAAACTGCACAGTGAGATCCTGTCTCAAAAAGACAAAAACAAAACAAAACAAAACAAAACACAAAACACTAAATCTGGAAGAGTGAAGAGAACCCACAGTGTGGGAAAATTTTTTGCCAGCTGTTCCTCAAACAAAGGACTACTATCTAGAATATATAAAGAAAAAAATTAGACCCACCCAAATTAAAGATCCAATCCAAAAATGGGCATCTGAGATGAATACACACTTCTCAGATGAAAAATACAAACAGCAAATAAATACATGAAAAAATGTTCAACGTCACAGGTCATTTAAGAGATGCAAATTAAAATAACACTGAGATTCCATTTCACCCCAGATAGAATAGCTACCAACAAGAAATCAACCAATAAGAAATGCTGGTGGACTGTGGGAGAAAAGGAACCCTTCACTTTTGGTGGAAGTGTAGACTGGTACAACCACTGTGGAAATCAGTGTGGCGATTCCTCAAAATCAAGGACTAATGGTTCCATCTGATCCAGTTATTCCTCTTCTTGGTATCTTCCTACAAGAATTAAAAGATCATACCACAGTGATATATGCACACCCATGCTTACAGTAGCACAGTATGTAATAGCTAAATCTTGGAAACAGTCCAAATGTCCATTGCCTGATGAAACAATATAGAAGATTAGGGTTTTTTTTTTCTATAATGGAGTACTAGTCTGACATAAAGAAGGCTAAGCTTGAGACATTTTTAGCTAAATGGATGCACCTTGAAATCATTAAGTGAAATAAATCAACACAGATGTTCAAATATAGCTCTCTCTAGTGTGAGAAACCAAAGTATAAATAAGGACCAAAATATATTACAGATATTGGGAAATAGAAAATATTCAACTGAGGAGAATGAGGCAGGTGGGGGGGGAGAAAAAAAGAAAACAGAATAGAAGGAAAAAGCTTTGGTAAATAAAAAGGGAGTGTTGAAGTGAGGGAAAGGGAAGGGGAAAAAAGAAGTAAGATATATCTTACTGCCCCCGCTAGCGAATTCTGAGGAATGTGATCGCTATGTGTATCTAAAATGTTCAGCAAATGTGAAGCAAATGTAGCTTGTAAAAAATAATTATAAAAAAGAAATAGCAAAGCAAAAACACTGGAGTCCGAGGAACAGTTTGGCCCACGCCCGCCTCCCTGTGCCCTGCTCAGAACCCACCTTTCGCGTGGATGAGGACCAGCGGGGTCTGTGCCGTGGACTCCCCAAGGAGTCCTTCAGGTTGGCTCTGCCTCTGTGAATATACTCACTTCCCATTTTTTCAGTTACAAAATTTCTCACTGATTTCTTTAAACTTTCTGGTCTGAGAATTTTTATCTGAAAAAGAAAACAGTAAGACAAGGTAAATTTGAAAGGGGACCATACCCATGGTAGAATGAAATAAAGAGCCCGCGTGGCCTCTAGCCAGAGCTCTGTCCTTTCGGTTTCCTTGTGCCCTGCCCGCCGCATCTGGAGCGGGAGACCCCGTGGTGCGGGGCAGCTATGCTTGCCACCTGCGCGCTGCGCAAGCCGAGGTGCCACCTGCCGCAGGTTTGAGAGAGCCGCCCACGGGGGAAGACCCGGGCCACAGTGCTTGTGTCGCAGCAGACGCTCGGAGCTCTGAGTCGCGGTGCGGACCCGGGCGCTGTTTCTTCACCGGGTGCCCATGGGTCTGGGCGGATGCACTGGGCCCAATCCCCACTGTCACTTTTACAAGTCGAAAACACTGTCAGCCGCACTTTCTCGTTTCCCACAAAGCTTTAATCGTTACATAGAATTCTTTCATGCTATGTTCGGAAAAATAATTCTAAATTTTATTTTAATTAAAAGCAATACATATTTTTAAGACAAAAACAGGTAGCACACGAAGAGTCTGAGGTCTAGTAGCAGCGTTTATGCAGCTCCTGCAGCAGCGAGGCAGATTCTGAATTAGACCTGCGAAGCGCCGCCCATAGTGGACGTGGGGTCCGCCAGGGCGGTAGGGGCGCCCTCTCCCCCTGCACCGCGTCGCTGGCCCCGCACCTATCCGACCCGTCAGGCTCTAATAAATTCTTCCACTGTCAGGATTTTCAACCTTGAGGACTGTTCTTTTCGGAGGCACGAGGAGATAGACAAACGCAGTCTGTCAAAGGCAATTCCACTAGCTCTTTCCAAAGCCTCCGAAGTGTCCGCGTCTCCTCCCAGTTGCCAGGCCCGCGTTTCTGCCCCACAGGCTCCACGGTGCAGGAGCACGAGACACTGCACTGAGCCTGGCAGCTCTGAGGCCTCCCCGCTCCAGGCCTCGCATTCTCATCGCGTTGCCTTGGCTGGAGCATCACACCTGCCGATTTGCGGTTTGGAAAAGATCACTGTGCTCCCACGGTTTCTGTTCACATAACAAAATCACCAGGAGCTCATTGCGGGAGGCAAAGTGGCAAGCGACTAAAACACTAGGTAATTTTGATACTGCGGTAAGTTGTACTTGCCACATAACATTCAACAACACAAAAAGATGTGAATGAGAAAGCGAAGGTTTTTAAGACACTACTGCGTTTCTTGGGGCTCCTTGCAGATACTTCCTGCACAGAACAAGCACTGCCCTATCTAGCCACCTCTTTTGTATAAGTGGAATTCTGCTTTGAAGACTGTTAAGCATTTTGCATTTGTCAACATAGCTTAAATATATTTCTTGCCAAGACTATGCCAGTCGGTATGTGAAATTATTGACCTGTCTACAGTTGGTAACAAATCGGGGAAGTGCCTCAGGTAGAAAAAAATCGTCTGCTGAGCTAAATCTCCAGCCCCAGAACATTTTTTTTTTTTTAATCAGTACCGGGAACTCACGACCACGCGCTTGCAAGGCAGGCACTTATACTGCTGAGCTAAAGCACTTATACCACTGAGCTAAATCCCCAGCCCCCCCCC